>JAXGGA010001199.1:0-164762 GCA_038373865.1 Uloborus plumipes | reverse complement strand
CAAGATAAACGTCTTGATACCCTTCAACATATTTTGTGTCTGATTGAAGTTCCAGAAGAAACATCACATATGAGTAATTTTTATAAAATCGGATCAGAATTAATGGAAAATATTAATGAAAGGTGGAATACTTTTGAAAAGAGTTGTTAAAATTCTAGAAGTCAGCAAAGCAACGTAATTTTCATCTACAAATAAGAGATTCAGACATTTAGTTAATATCATTGATTTGAATTATAGTTCTTCAGTCTCCACTCGGAACCCCGTTTCTCTCAAATTAGTAACAAAGATGGTAAAAGGACTGACTGTCAAGGCAAAAACAAATAAATCATTCCAACAGGGACAAATGATGTTCTTCTTAATGCAATTGGCCATCAAACATCGTTTTGAAATTTGTGGAGCTGTTTTATGAACGTATAGTTACTTATAAAAAACCAATTATTGGTTAAAACTATCAAACGTTATTTTAAAATATATAACTATTTATAGCTTATTAAGAGGGAGCCTTCTGCCCATAATTATACTAATATTCACGAATTCATATACGAATATTATTTATGTTAAAATTAATATTTTTACTTATCAGTATATTCATTATTCATGTTCTTAAAGTGCTAGAAAACAGCTTCTATGTGTTATTGTATTATTTTGGGTCAGTGGAAGACAACTTCTTACTGATTTCGTTACTTTTTAAATACGTAATTTTAATCATCTCTAACCTAAGTAAAACTCAAAACCCCACCAATTTTATTGCATTACTTTCTCTCATTTTTAATCTAGTTTTCGGTAATATAATGGGTTTTGGTGGTTTTGGAACGCTAAAATTGTTATTGGGTGGTTTCTGAACCCATGTCAGTGCTTAAAATTCTCTTCAATTTTGCTGATTACTGATGTTTAGAGGTAATTTAATTACTTTAAATCTTAAATACAACTACATGATCCAATTAACAGTACATTTCTGAACAAAATGCAAAAAAAATTACCCCTCTAGCATAAAAAATAACTGTTTTATTGTAAAAATTGTAAATGTATGTCCGTCTGCTGGATCTGCAAATTTTGTTAAGCGACAAATTTTTGACAAAACTTTGAGGTGTTGCCATTCCGGAACTAATTGATATATTAATCTAAAAATCTCCAAATATTCTTATATCCATGGGTAGAACAGTCTCACCAAGTTTCATAAAAATCTGAAGACCCATGGTGCAAAATCTCGTTTTGGCTGGATGATTTGACTTGGAATGTCCCAACCGGAATTCATAAGATAGATATAGAAGAAAGTTTCGTGACGGCCACGACAGCTAGTTCAATTTAACAGAATGTTTAAAGTTTTATTACCATTGACGCTAAAAGTTCTTGATTAGAATTTTGTTACAATAGTTGATTTGAAATGCAAAGCAAACATGGTTCATAGATTCATTTATGATGATCTACAGGATGAGTTTTAATTAACTTGCATTTTTTAACTGGATTAATTTTTGAGTCGTTGAACGGGAAATACTACGATACGGGAAAATACTTTATTTTTCAAGCAGTTAAGCTGAAAATACACTGCTCGACGTTGAAAATGCAACACCAAGAAGGAGTGGTCAGAAATTCATGCAAATTTTACCGTAGACGCACGTCACTGAGTTATGCAAATGATATGAAATGCGCAGCTCTCCGACGCACGTGAAGTAAGATATAAGAGAACGAAGTTGAAAAGTGGGCTATGTTCATGTTGGTTTTTCTGCCAGACTAATTATCGGAGAAATTTGGTTTTTGTCTCGAAGGATACGTGTGATAGGAGGAAATGCCACGCCGTCCTCAACGAAGACACTTCCAGCATATAGACGACTTTACAAGGGGTATGGTGATCGGACTGAGAAGAGGAGGTTGGTCCATACGTCAAATTGCAGCTGATACCCACATGGATGCAAGCACTGTGCATCGGCTGTGTCGGAGATGGTTGGAAAGAGGAAATGTAGCCACATTGAGGGGTGCAGGTGCAGCCAGAGTGACGTCAGACCGCTTGGATCGACGGATTCACCGACAAGCTGTGGCGGACCCGCAAGTCACTTGTACGTCGATTCTGCAGCACGTGCAAGGTACCCTGGATGTTCCTGTGTCGACCAGAACCATTTCCCGTCGACTGGTTGCACGTGGCCTGCAATCACGGCGCCCGCTAAGAAGACTGCCATTGACCTCACAGCACAGACTCCAACGTTTGGAATGGTGCCGGACCAGAGCGACGTGGATGGCAGAATGGCAAACCGTAGTGTTCTCAGATGAATCCCGCTTCTGTTTGTCCAGCGATAGTCATCGCATACGTGTGTGGCGTCGACGTGGAGAAAGATCGAATCCGGCAGTAACTGTGGAACGCCCCACAGCGCGACAACGTGGCATAATGGTTTGGGGCGCTATTGCATACAATTCCGTATCACCTCTAGTTCGTATTCGGGGCACTATGACGGCCCAACGATATGTAGATAATGTACTGCGGCCGGTGGCAATCCCCTACCTTCAGGGTCTGCCAAATGCAATTTTTCAACAGGATAACGCCCGGCCTCACAGTGCTCGAATCAGCCAACATGCTCTACGAGGTGTACAGATGCTTTCCTGGCCACCATACTCTCCTGACTTGTCACCAATCGAACATGTGTGGGACGTGATTGGACGCCGCTTGCAGAACCTGTCACTGCCTCGTTCAGAGGACGAACTGTGGCAAATGGTTGAAAGGGAATGGAGTGCCATCCCTCAGGACACCATCCGCAGGCTTATTGACTCCATGCCTAGACGTGTTTCTTCGTGCATCGCTGTCCGCGGTGGTCCTACTTCTTACTGAGCCGACGCCGTCCTCGCTCTAAATTTTGCTTATTTATTTTGAAATAAATATCACTTATTGTTCCATGCTGTCTCTGTCTTCTTACCAAATTTCATCAATTTCTGACCACTCCTTCTTGGTGTTGCATTTTCAATGTCGAGCCGTGTATATAAAAATTACGTGTCCCTGTGTTTGTAGTGAATGGACTCCTCAGCTACTGAACCGATTTTAACCAAATTTTGCACGCAGTTTCAGTTTGGTCCAACTTAAATGATAGGTTAGTTTTTATCTCAATTTAGGACCGCAATATATTTTTTATTGTAAATTATCTATGTAGCTACCAGCTTTTCTGTATTCTTGGCTAAGCCTTTTTACTAAGCCTTATTTTGACACCTCCATGGCTGAGCGACATAAAGCATACGTTCTGGCAGCTTCCGGAGCGCAGTAAACAGATGTTAAGTTAGCGGTGCGTTAAGTGTTATTTGACTTTTTTGTGAAGGTAAAATTATGAACAAAACGCGTTACTTCCTTGAAATTTATATGTGATAAGCTGTCAGAAACGATTGTCACTTAAGAGTTTTTTCGCCTCTGAGGCTGAGAGGTGGAAAGCGCTTGGTGGGATAGCTCCTGGACTGCATTTAAGTGGCTGTTCTTCTTACTACTATTATATATACAAAAGTTTGTTTGGATGGATTTATGGATGGAGCAGTCAGTTGATAAGCAGTCCGAAAAAATTATCTTTTTAACTAAGCCTTTTTTGAGCCTCTGTCGCCGGGCGACATAAAGCACATGTTCTGACAGCTTCTGGAGCGCAGTAAAATAGGTTGTAAATACAGAAACAATAATGGATGATTAATGTAGGTACTTAATTTTTTTTTTGTATTTTCTAATAAAAAACTTAATAAATTCAAAAATTTGCTTATTTATTGCCTTTAAGGCGGAACAGAGTTCGCCGGGTCAGCTAGTAAGAAATATAGGGTTAAGTCGGGGAATGCCGCTCAATTAAGGAAAAGCATAGTCAAATGTACAAAAAAAAAATAAATATAGGGGAGACCGGGGCTATTTGGCATAAGGGGTACGTTGGCATTGTCCCTTTATTTTCTAGTACACAGTGCCCACAGCACTGCCGTCATAATTAGACATACTTGGCAACCTGCTGCGTCATCTACAACAGTTTTATGGTCTTGTTAGCACGCGTTCGAAGATATGGGTTTTATTGTGTTTTTCGTTCTGATGAGTAATTTTTTTTCGATTTACTTTTCGTTTTTTAGTACCCTTAAAATTTTTGTTCAAGTGCTCCAAGTTTATGCTGGATACAGTGACTAATAGCCTGGGAATTGATGCAGTTACTGCATTCCCAATCGTTTTTATTTTGGGCAGGGCCGACTTGTTTTCCAGAAAATGCCTTTGGGGCTAGTAGGCATTTTCAGCTTGGGGTATCTTGGCACAGGTCAGAGATCTATGCCTACTTTCCCCACCATGATTCTGGCGCTACATCACATAGTTATAGATACCTACTCAGACCTACCTGCTGTTTCTTCTACAAGTACGGGTAAAGCTGGTGTTGAAAATGTTCCTACTACAGGTTAGGGGTAGTACTAGTGTTAAAAATGTCCCAAGTGCTAACGTTGAAAGAGTGAAGCCTCAATCATCACTAGTGCAACTAGTTCCTCCGAAACATGTTGACTTGTGAACCCTGAAGACATTCAGATTTTTCTAAAAGCAGAAAACGGACAACCAGAGGAAAAAAGAGGAGGTACTGTACAATTCGAACCGATACCCCAGTTAAAATTGAACTGGTAAAAGAAAAGGCTGAGAAAATGAATTAAAAACATCTTTACGGTGAAGGGACAAAGAAGGAAAACAAAAACCATGACTAAGAAATCAAAGAATATTGCAAAGAAACGTTCAAAGCAGGAAGAGATTAGTAGCACAAAAACTGATGAGCCTTTCTCTGATGCTATACTGTTTGCTGATAGTGAGGATAGCTAAGATTTCTTGTTTTCTCAGTACAATGATGAGAATAAAGATGAGTCATTTCTACTGGAACTAGTCTGCCCCAACCTTCCTACACAGACCTTACCTGCAGATGAGACAGCATTAAATGCTACTGCTTTAGCTGATTAGGTGAGTGAGTATGGGGTAGTCAAGTATAGGACCCGCAAGTATCCTCGTCAAATACTTAAAGTCAATTACAATGACTTTTCAGTCTCCACTACGGTAAAAACTACAAAGTATTGAAGTGAACAGAGCCACCCGACGCAATCTGGTACCCCAACAACAAAGTTCTGGGGAAGATAAACCCGTCATTCTGATGAGTAAGCACCCATCTTTTGCAGTTGACATGAAACTTTTGTAGCCTACCTACAATGGTCATACATGTTTTTCAAACTTTGTTTCGACATATAACCTTATAATCTGCTGAAATAAATATTTAAAAAATAAAAAAAGTTATATTGCTGCATATTTAACATTTTAACAATGCTAGGCCAACATACCCCGATGCATCTGCCAACTTACCCCGACGCCGGGGTAAGTTGGTACTGTTGAGGCGTCTTCGAAGAACATTTTTCACGAGTTTCCCGAGTTGAATTTTAGATGATGTTCCTAGCGTTTTTTTGTAGCCAAGATGTTACCCTATCAGAGGCATAAATCACTTTTACCGTAAGTGCAACAGAAAAAATTAGAAAAATTGAGAAATAAAAACTCTGCCAATTAACCCCAGTCTCCCCTATTGTTTTTACCAAGTATAACTACAAATCCTCGAAAACAGAGTACAATAATTTAATTTCCATAAAACTTTCGAGAGTTTTTATAATCGCTTATCTTACTACTATTATATATGCGAAAGTTTGTATGGATGGATGTATGGATGTTTGTTCCTCTTTCACGCAAAAACTACTGAATGGATTTTGATGAAACTTCTACCATAATGTAGCTTTATACATCAGAATAACACATAGGCTATAATTTGTAACGATATTCAAAAAAGTTCGATCGGTAGCGCCTTTTTCGTTCCAATTTAAGGTACATATTTCTCATAAAGCAAAAGGCATTGACCAAACTAGACCAAACTAATTCAGTATTTAGTGTATCATCTCAACTCCCTGTAGAAAGCTAAAATTGCGGGCATCATTTCTTCTTTCCGTATTTAATGTTCAAGGCTTTTCTCAAGTCAAATCATGAAGGTTTTTTTTCCAGCTTCACATGGAATATCCATGCTTTTACCATGATTTGTATTTAAAACGTTTTGTAGTCTTAGTTGTGTAAGTAGAATATTTATCCTTAAGCAATGTGTTTCTTAATGTGCATTGCTGCGTGAAAATATTATTTTTTAGAATAAATTGTATTCCTTTATTAGTAAATTGTTCACTGTATCAGTTATTTTCACAAGTTTCGTAAATTTGTCGGTCCTGCTTAATCGGGTAACGGATAAACGAATAAAATATCCTGGAACTGGATATTTCTCATGCAATATTCGCAATACTAAAGATTCCGCTTAATTGAATTCTCCGCTTAATCAAATAATATTTCTTTGAAACGACAGTATTCGTTTGAGCGGGGCCGACATTATGTGTTTTAGAGTATCAGTAATGTAATCGCTTGAAGAGATTGGCAACTAATAAATGGATTGGGTTCATTATTTTCTAATTTAATGGAACTTTAAATACAACTTTGCGGTATTTTTAAAAATTTGTTTGCGCTGACTGGGCGGGTACTTACATTTGGTCACTTAGAATCCAATCAAACAGGTATCTTACCACACTTTTTGCAAGAATATTATAATAACTATATATGAGTAATTTTTTCTACTGACGCCAGTTTTGGCGCCAAAGACTATGTAATAATACTTTACTTCTTACACGATATAACTAAAATAAAACGATTGTTGTCTGATATTTGTAGACTGCGCCAAAATCTTAATCATCAAGATAATACTCCCACAATTGAAGAAAAGTTCAGTTTTTTTTTGTTTTTTTTGCCGATTCCGTACGTTGTCATTAAAAAACTTTTAAAACTTACGTCAAAGCGTAAAGTAATCCGCATACGAAATTAATCAAACCCCAAAACTAAAATTACCATTAATTTGTGTTTTTCGCACAAATAATTGTCAAATGCTCCCTACTAATTTTGAAATCACTTAGGACAAAAACTTTTAGCGTCATTTCATGGTCAGCAATATTTTCTCAGCATTAAATGACAATTTTTCTTTGACAAAAATTACTGACTTAATAATACTTCAGTATATTTTCATAAAGTAGAGAGGGGAGCAAAATTATCCTAAGTATCCCAAAACAATTACCGCAAATTTAGCGACATTTTAAATCGTCAAAGCGGTACGTTTTGAGTTCTTTTAGTTTAGGGGAAAAAAGGGATTATAAATTGTTTCTCAATATTTTACTGGCCCAGGCAACGCCGGGTATTTTTGCTAGTTTATTATAATTATACATTGGTGGTTTCCAGCAACATGTTATTTGAACATTTCTTACCTTATTTGTCTTCAAGCATATAACCTGCTTACATTTTGCCATTGATTTCCTGGCATCGGATGTTAATAAATAAATAAATAAATAAATAAAACGCAAACGGAAATAATCTGATTGTTTCGATTTACTCCTTTCCGACAGTTTCATGCATCTGTTTCTGCGCTAAAAAACGAAAATAAAACACTTCAACGTGAAAAGCATAAGGGAAGAAAGGCGAAATATTCAGTGCCCGCGAAAATAACATTGAAAGTTTGAAAGTATAGTATTTTTTTATTGCACAGTAAAGTTTTGGGCCAGTTTTCACCTTGATTCTTCTTTATTATTACCAGTTTAAATAAAGCAACAAATTTTATTCTGGAAACATTCAGTATTTGTTACCTTACTGCATTTAACTCGACTAAAAATGAGCTGCTCTGCCTTAGCTTCGTCATTGAGGCGGTAATTTGTAGCTTTATTTTTGATTTAATCTACATTTTTTTTGACCTTTACAAAAAAAATTTAAACATGCGGTTGTACAAATGAGGAAATTTTTCTTTCAGCCGTCACATCGTTTCTAACACTATATAAAACAAAAAACTTTCAGAAATTGGAAAAACTCTTTTTCTCATCATTATGTGGAAGAAAAATTTTCTTTTTCTTTCATATTAATATTGATAAGAACAGTAAATATTTTTCGAGTAATTACGTGCATGTTCCACTCTTAGAAAGTTCATTTTTAAGTTGGTAAAAAAAGGCTATAATTATTGGTCATTTCACATTCGGATCATAAAAGAGTCAGGAAAAAAAAAATCTTCAAAATTTACCAAAAAAAAAAAAAAAAAAAAAAAAAAAGAAATCCCGCGGGAAATTAAAAACCTTATCTGTTATTTTAAAAGTTACTTCATAAGTTCACATTCTCTGAAAAATAATTACAAGTTTAGAGGAAAAAAGTTTTTAAAAGATTAAGTATTTTTCCATTTATGATGTTAACTCTGAATAAATAATACGCATTTGATCAGAGACTCTAATAGGAGACATCTAAAAAAAAAGAACTAATGCACTACAAAAGTGTGCGAAATTCTTCTTTATTGTTAATATGTCAAATATTAATTTCTTTATCGATTGCTCCAAATTGCCCATGCATATGCAAATATTGATTTGGTGAGAGAAAATGAGCTCGACCTTCCATCTCAAACATGGCGATTGTTTAATGATTATTAAAATTCTGCTTTTAAATTAGAAGGATAAAGAAAACTTTTTTCAACAATTTTCCTTAAAGAAGTCGTTATTTCAGGTCAGTCAGTACTGGTAAGATGTCCATTAAGAAAGGGAAAGTTTAGATACTAGTCAAAGAGAATCGAATTAAACGATAATCATTTCAAAAACATGCATCTTTTAATGTTTTCCCAGAAAGACTAACATGGTAAAATATTATGAATGGAGTATTATGCATTGGTGCCTGGCGGCTGATGTTACCTTGTGCTCTTAAATAGAACGTAAACTGTGCTTTTGATCCAATTTCAAAAAAAAAATGAATCCTTTTCGTTGCTCGATTGTTAGGTTACAAAAAATAAATTGAAACGGCATTTGCCGTACGAGGTGAAGTACTTACTCCCTTGCCCTTTAGTTACGCCACTAGTATAGTGCTCATTTGAAAAGTTGACCTCAGACCCATTGAAAATATTTCCCTCTTTTTACTTTTTTCAATATCTAATCCATAAAAGAAAGTATTGGATTCGTGAAAATTTTTGAATTTCGAATTTTGACGGATTTGCACGTTTTGAAGTATACTGAGTTCATTTTGACCATCTTTGGAAAATGTCTTTCTGTGTGTCTGTATGTGTGTGAGCAGTTTTTGTAGCCGCTCTAAAGCAAAAACTACCGTATGAAATCAAACGAACTTTGGTATACATATGCGCCCTATGTGAATTGGTGTACATTAAATTTTGGCTCCAAATTCCTCGAAGGGGATTGGAGCAATCAATCACTTTCTCTACTTTGTGTGAGTGTGACTGTTATATTTCAGGAAGTAACTGGCGGAATCAAAGAAAAATGGGTCCATAAATAGACCCTATAGGGTACAGGCGCTGATTTAAATTTACTCTCGATATTTTGAAGGAGGTTTGAGCAATTGAATGTTGTTTCTTATTACTCGTGACTGCTATATCTCGAGAAGTAATAAACGGAATCAAGGAAAAATCGATTGAAAAGTAGACCTTAGAGGACACAAGAAGGTTAAGAAGTGGTTCAATAGTGTCGTCAATAACCAAGAGAACCCCAGGTTAAAATTTTGGCAGGACAGAAATTCTAAAGTTGCCGAATAGAGCTCCAAATTTTGCCGATTGACAAAACACGAGAGTGCATACATAAATAGATCTAATGAAAAGGTACATTTGAGCATTTGAAAATTGCAGTTATGTCCCAATTTTGCCGAATATGGAAATGTCTGGGAGGTTAAAGCTCACTCCCCAAGACCAACACTTAAAATATATTTCATTAAATTGAGAACTGCATTCAATTTGTATTCCTTCATTGAAGTCAAAGAAACGGGCAAAGTATTTTTGCTCCGAGCAGTGACACGTGGATCGGCGATATTAGGGCTGTAAATGTGCATTCTATCTTTCATTTCGTTTAACTGAGTCACGTCACAAAAAAGAATCTGATCATTTATCAAGATTGGCTTTCGGCTGATCTCATCCATAATCATTTTATAGAATTAGTCATTAATCGTAATTCGATATGCATCAATTAATTGAAGTAATTTCCCCAAGAGAAATTGTTGTTGCAACATCAGATGTATCTCATATTAGAATGTAGCTAGTCTTACCTTTCTCCTGATGCGTTTTCTTTGGCCTGAGGCGCAGGCAAACTGCTCTGGATTGAATACACTGAAAGAGAAATTAAATAATTAAATTTATGATTGGTGTTTAGGTATAAATGTCGTGTTCCAGTTAAAAGAAGGAGATTCGTTGCTTGATTCGCTAAGGGCGCTTTTGGAAAGTCGGATTAAACATGTAAGCATCATGAGAGAGATTAACTTGAGGGTAGTGTAGGGTGCTTTAGTTAATAATATTTCTTGCAATCGTCTTGATTGGAAGATGGTTTTGTAGGAAGGATTAGGGAATCACAGGCCCGTCATTTCGTATTTTTTCCAGGAGAGGCAAAAAGTAAATTCACAATGTAAAATTTACCAAAAAATTGCAAAAACAACGCCCACTTATATGCAAATACATTGATTTCCCAAAGTCGGGGGGGGGGGCAATGGACCCCACTGACCCTACTGAATGACGGGTCTGGGGAATAACAGGTATAGTGTAAAACTGAAAAATATTAACATAGGTTGCAAATGAAAGAGAATATTGAGACGTTTTTGTGCAACATTTATTTGCCCTCGTGATCCGTTAGACATACGGTTTTAATGTCTGCCCGAAATTTTAGGAAAAGTTTCAAATTGAAAGGCTTGGCTAAAGTGAAGATAACCCGCTTTTTTCAGTCTGCATGTGACTGGACATCTATCTGCAAAGCTTGTGAAAGATGCCTTCTACTGCTCATCGAAACTATCGCAAAATTTGGCGAGCGTAACTCTTCTTAAAATTTCTGCAGACTATGACCTCATACTCTGATAGCGGTGACACAAGGGCAAATAGTTTGTGCCTCTAGAGATATGTTTACTATGCTCTTTTGATTGCTCTTTAACTGTTCTTCCTTTTTGCACTATGGTATGGTTTTTCGGTTAGAAAATGATTCGATCAAAGCAGTAAATAAAAGCGAACACAGGTATGCAGTCATTCTAGTGCTTGAAATTATTTCGCGACCTGAAAATAAGGAAATCATTACAATAATTGATGATTTATCTTTAAAATGATGTGATTTGAAGTAATGTAATTTGTAATTGATAGCTAATATTCCGGCAGCACTGCTGCCAAGAAAATTTCCGTCAATTTAAGAAGGAATTTTTGAGAGTGTACTGCCTTTTTCACAACTCTTTTATCATATTAAAGCGGTGTAAAATTGTTATTTTTCACTTTCGTAAGCAAAATTCATATTTTACTCTAGTAATCTTTCAATAAACCCTTATCGACAATTTATCATACCTTGATTATTATATCGTCCTCTTCATCAGAGATATGTTTACTGATCAAAGAACGTAAAGTAGCGAAAAGTGTTGCTGTTTTATTCTTAGATACGAATTTGTAACGTGGAGTTTAAATTCCTTTAACAGAGGGTCTATTTTCTGCCGTGGAAGTTCGATATATGCATTTCAGCAATTTTAAATGGAGCTATCTACTTATAATTATCGCTTTTAAACTAAAAATAACCTTTCTTTTTAATGTTTTTCTAAGATTATTCATTACTTTATTTCTCTTGATACTGGTTACGTAAATTTTAGAATTCAGAGCACGCACCCTGAGCAGACGGAGAGGGAAACTACGTATAAAACTTACTTTTGTAGGCTATGGTGGGGAAAAAAGGGCCTATTTTTTTCATGACTACATTTCTGTTCATTACTTTTGCATACTGTAAAAAATATCTGTATTTTACATGCCTTTACTTCAACACATGACTTTTTCTAAGCTATACGAAACCAATAGCACTTTTTTTTTCTTCAAACAAAATTCTTCAAAAAAGGCTCTATAAAAAAGGATCGTAATACTTTTGCGTATTTTCTTTTTTTACTATTCAAACTCCATGGACGTGATGAAAATTTTACTCTACGTATTTACCTTATTCAAGGCATATTCTTTAAAACTGCTTACACCGAAAGCACCGAAATATGTTTCTGCAATGAGTTGCTAATTTGAACTTTTTCAACGTAGTGTTTCCTGTTATTTAATTGCCCATAGGTATTTAGTCATTTTAATACTGCTTTTGTTTCTTGTATTTTTTGTATCATACTAGCTTATTACCCGGCGTTGCTCGGGTGCTTATTAAATACATGGTAATTAAAATATGAATTATAATTGTTTGTAAGTTATTTCACGCTGAATGAAATAGGTGAGCTTTAAATTGATAATTCATTGTTAATCGTAATCTTTGTTGGAAAATACTCATATTTAAATGTGCTAAATGTTATCAATTTGTATGCTTAAATGCTTATCTCTATTACTCTATCTACTCAAAATGGAAAGAAAACAACCATTTTGAGACAAAAAATTTGAATTTTGAGCTTTTTAGATTTTTTAAAAATTTCAAAACCCCACTTATGTGAATTCTAGTGCATCAAGGAACCTCTGTGCCAAGTTTGATGAAAATCCGACGAAAACCGGATTTGCATGAGGAACAAACATACATACATCCATTTTTATATATGTTGAAGTATGGTTTGCATCTAAAAAAGTTTTCTTTGTTTTATAAATAGAGCTTTTTACTTTCATTTTGATCCAATCTTCTAAGAATATTACTCGCGCCATGTAATGTTTAATATCGATAAGTCACTTAAGTTCACTTATCCGTTTCTACAATGAATTAATTTCGTTTCGGTAGCATATTGATCTTTTGACGATCATAATCATAACATTTGAAAACACTCTTGTGTGCGATTCTTAATCAATTAAATTTAAAAAAGAACAAGAAAAAAAAAAAGTGAAAGTAATTACTTCGAGAAACTAGAAAAGAACAAACTCTCCCTGCTGAAAAAAATTAGATTAGTTTATTTTAAATTTAAAAAGTTCTGCCCTGCCGTTCCATTTTATTTAATTTTATTTTCTCCTCTCAAAAGTTTTGCATTTTAATTTTCGAAACTCTTTATTTTCGTTCCTTAATTCACATTCAAAGTGAAATAATTCTTTTAAGACATAGAAGAGACACAGTGAAGATGAATGAAATTTGAAAGTTCATTTGTTTGGGTGACTCAGAGTAATTCCTGATTAAAAGAAAAAAAAATGCAAACATCCCTTTTTGAAAAAAAACTGATCTACGCAGAATTTTAATTTTTGGTAAAAGTTTGATGATTTGTGAGAAAAATCCTACGTAACCATTCTTTTTCTTGAGACAGAACAAATTAAAACAGAATATAAAACATTTTAAATCTTCAGTGATCATGAATTATGCCTATATATCTGGGCATTTCTTGAACATTTCAGATAATGATCCCTTTTTTGTTTTCTGAGTGATTTTTTAAAATGTTGATACACGTAAATTTATAATCATACATTAAATGAAATGAAATAAATCCACAAGTCCTAGCTAAGCAATAGACAAATTGACTTTTTTATAGAAAATAAAAAAACATTTTAAAATTTTTACGTATTTTTGAATGCTCTTCATTGATCTTATTTGCCTTTGTTCAAAATATCCCAAGTATTCTTATATGTTTTTAGTAGTGTTTGCAGGTGTTTTAAAACAGTGTTTGCAATATTTACTTAAAAGAATGAAAATTGTGTATTCGTTATAGTCGAACCTGTTTATCTCGAACCTGCTTATCTCCAAAACATCTATGTGTCGAAAATTTTCCAATTTCCCCGCTTTTACAGCATAAATTTAATGTTTTTTCTCATGTTTATCTCGAATGATTTTTATCGAAAACCTCTGTATCTCGAATCTTGACGACTCTCATTTTTGAATTTCATCTCCAGCCACCTTTATCAATGGTATAACTTGGATACAAAAATCATCTCCTGCACAATCATTCAAAGACTATGTTCGTTCGTACAGTAAAATATTCAACACTATCAATGCAAAACAATCTATTAATTATTTGATTTTGCTCCAATTGCTTATTTTTGTACATTTTATCACAACCTCTGTATCTCGAAACCTCCGTATCTCGAATTTTTCTTGTATCCCGTGAAATTCGAGGTAGACAGGTTTGACTGTAGTTTTTTTTTTTTCATTATTATTTACGAAAAAATCAAAAAAAAAAAAAGAAAAGGGAAAAGGGCATGAACATAAGTGTTCTTAATTGGACCCGTAAGTAGAGCCAGAAAAAAAAAAGAAACTTAATCACTTTTTGCAAAACGGACTGTTTTTGAAATTGTTGTTGCTCCAAAGGACAGCATAAGAAAAATATGTTGCCATTTTTTTTCTTAATTATGAACGAATGAAATTCTTGCTTTTCCTTTAAAGCTTTTCTTGCAGTGGGGGATTGAAACTTGCTTGACGATTGATTCATTTTTCGTACTGCGCGCCGGCAAAATATTGATTTAAATCTAGTCGGGACTTATTGACACGCGTCACTTGACAAAACTTTTATTCTCAAGGTAGACCGCGCAGAGCGGTGCCATGCAGCTACAGAGCAAAAAACGAGCTGTTGTTTTTACAGTATAATACTGGCAGCCGAGCTTTCAATTTCAAACTGTAAAATGCACAGTAAGAAAGTGTTAAACTAAAAACTTTGCAGTTTCTTACAGTAAAATTAGCATTTTTAGTTCATTGCCGTAAAATTTAGCTGAATTACACTGTAAAAACAACAGTATAATACTGGTAGCAAAGGTTGCAGTTCAAAAATGCAAAATGCACTGTAATAACTGTTAAACTAGCAATTTTGCAGTTTATTACTGTAAAATTAGCAATGTTACAGTTCAGTTCTGTAAAATTAGTAATTTTTACTGTTTATTAATATAAAATTAGCTGTGTTATACTGTGAAAAAAACATTCGTTTTTTTACAGTGCAGCGAGTATACAATAAAAGGATGAAAGGGGGAAGAAAACACTCACTCTCTGAAGGTAGTTAGCTATCTCGTGCAGCGGCCAGTCGTCTAGGATCCGGCCGTTCACATCCGCGATCTCGTCCGCATCGTCTGGAGGGATGGAAGGGCCCTCCCCCTCCGCCTCCCCGCCACATCTGTCCGGGGAACAACCTGGAAGGAGAGAAAGGTCACACTGTAAAAAATTAATGTTGCTTTTACAGTATAATACAGCTAATTCTATAGTAATAAACTAAAAATTACTAGTTTTACAGTAATAAACTGTAAAAGTTCTAATTGTCAATTTTACTGTAATAAACTATAAAATTGCTAATTTTACAGTTTATTACCGTGCATTTTACAGCTTTAAACTGGAACCTCTGATGCCAGTATTATACTGTTGTTTTTACTGTAAAATGCATCTAAATTTTACGGCAATAAACCATCAATTTGCTACCTTTACACTAATAAACGGTAAAACTGCTAGTTTCCTTTTACAGTTTTTAGTTAGCATTTTACAGTTTTAAATTGGGAATCTCGGCTGCCAGTATTATACTGTAAAAACAGCAGTTCATTTTTTGCAGTGAACTTTTCAATCCCCTATAAGAAGATTTAATGGGCAATAATAATAATAATAATATGCGCGAAAGTTAATTGATTTCGCCTCAATTAAAATAATAACAGCGATGCAAAATACATTAACTCCGGACTATGAAATAAATAGTTGATAAAAACCAATCACGCTTGCTCTTCAGGTAAAAGAACCTTAATTATGATTTAAACATCTCGTGCAGAAAAAAAGCCCCTTGTCTCAGACGATGTTTTTGCTGCTTAAGTAATCACAAGTTATCATTATTGAAAATTAATTATTAGCAACATTAATTACCGTATATACTTGTAGATTAATTATGAACGCTTATTTGTTTTAAAAGTTACCTCTTGGCAATTAGACGCTTTTTTGGCGAATTTTATTGCATACGGTTAAAATTTTTAAAGATAAACTTGTCGAAAAAGTTAGATATCTTTATTTTGATTTGATTAGTGATGTAAAAGTTACTGAAGTTAGACTCTGTTGGTTAACTAATATGAAACAAGGTTGCATAATTTGAGGGAAAAGCGAAAATCACGTGCAACACTGTTGAATTTTTTAAATTAATTTCAAGTAACCCCCCCCCCCAACAAATCATATTTATATTTTTTATTGATTATCCATTTATTTGTGTATAATAGAGCATTAAATGCCTTTTCATCCATAAACTCACTTTGGTTTCATCGAAAAAGAAATTCCACGTAACTCTGAAACACGTGGAGGAAGCTTTCTTGCTTGTTTGTGCATTAATACATTGTTTCATACTCTTTTATTTTTCAAGCACCAAAGTATTTTTTAATTCTTGAGGTGTTGAAGGTTTATACTTTGTACATAAGTAATTAACGAAGAGTCTTTTAATATTTTGACTACATTAAATGTTAGTATAAATATCCAATTTTTATCATTATTGTTACAAAAGCTTACAAAAAATATTTGCTAAGCTGCAAATTAAACACTAAACACCACCAAAAACAACCACCATTGAAACACCATTAAAAACAATTATTGAAACTGCATTTTTATTTAAAAAAGATTTTATTTAAAAAAGATCATGTCAACTGCATCATTTAAGAAATAATATATTTAAAAAGAAAAAAATAATAAGTGTTATCTAGGCACACAATTACATAAATCCTACATGCAGGTATTTTTGGGTTGGGAAGAGCCTTTTGTTTTCAGTGAGAGTGCAGTTCTAACCAGGAAAGTACTCGATCATGGAATAATGAATTTTTTTTTAATGAGTACCAATCGAAAGAGCATGGTAGAAAATGTTTCTGGATGCACGCGTTTTTGCCCTCGCGCCCCGTTATCGAAATATAAGATCCTAAAGTCAGCTAATTTTTTTTTGAAAAATCGCCAATTTTAGCGAGTTATGATGAAACTGGAAGATGCGGTGCGATTACACTATTTGCGTCCAACGGGAAACCTAATTCCCATTTTTGGTCATCTTGAAAGCTTTTGAAAAACGGCTTTACAATAATCTTTTACTTTACCTGTGCGAGTTAAAGCATCTATCAAGCCTCTGACATGAAAAGCAGAGAGCTTTTTAAAGAGGAAAAACAATTTTAAACAACACATCAAAATTAAATTTTATCTTACTATTTGCGATTCAAGCAGGTCCCTTGTTTAAGGGGCCCAGGAGGTGACAACTGAACCTCCTGTTTTTTCTTTTATTATTATTTTTTTAAAGTGTTCGTACAATTCTGTAGTATGGGGGGGGTATATTTAGGGTTTTTAATTGTAAAAATTGCAAATATAAATTTTTTCAAACCAGTTTTCTTTTGATGGGTCCCCTATAACGCAAAGTAAGTTCTCCTAAACATTTTTGTCAATTGCATGACTGGGTATGTATGAATGGTCTTTCAAAAAAGAAAAAATGCTCAAAATTTGATGAAAATGTGTTCAAATAAAAAAATCAAACAGGAATGAGGTGTTTTCTCTGAGATATTTCGAAAAAAAAAATTGTTAGCTCGAATCGAACTTGTTCCCTCAAAAGTTATAAGTGAGGACGGTGGAAAAAATCGGAAATTCGAAATTGAATGAAATATTATTCAAATCAAAAAGTCGAATATAGGAGTGTATTGTCCTCACTGAGATCTATCGATCAAAAAAAAAAAAAAAAAAAAAATCGAATTGGACTATGCACTCAAAAGTTATTCCGGGGGGGGGGGGGCAGAAAAACTGACCAATAGACAGACTGACAAGTACACAGTTTCCGCAGCTCAAAACCCAATTTTTCTACTTTAAATTTCTCTGTATATTTAATTATTTTTATTAAGTTGTGCTTTTTCGACTCGCGTTTTTTTTTTTTTTTCAGTGCATCATGCCTTCTGTTATTATTTTTTTCACCTATTTTCTACTTTTACAGAAAAGTAAGCTAAAACTTGTATTGATTTATAATTTTGTTAGGCTTTTCTTACCCGTTGAACGAACGTACAGCAGAACTAGTAAAAGTTATTCCAGTGTTTTTAAACAGTACGAAATTAACATGCAATATGTTTTACATTTACGTTACAGAGACTTTTCGCTACATTGACCAATTTTGTTTGAAAGGCAGGGGCTTTTACAATGATTGTCGACTCTATTAGTATATTTTAAGAATGGAAATAATTATTTCCCTCTACCCTTGATGTAATTTCCGACATGGAGATAATTTTGCAGCTATTGATATTTACTAATTCGCTTTCTATTTTAAATTGTTATTTATTTTTTCTCGATTTCAATTTAAAAAAAAATGTTTTTGCTAAGAGTTGGCAGATAGTGAAACTTCTTGTTTCGATTTTTTTTTTTTTGAAATAAGAACTGATACCATAATCCATGACAATTTAATTTCTACCCCAAAGATTATTCATTTAATTTTTTGTACATGAGCTCATATTAGCTGCTTTTCATACTTATTTAATTATCCCGGATTATTCATTTAGAAACATTTGCAATATATTTTAAGTTATAATAATTAACACATACAACTTAGTTCAGTAAAAAAACTTAAAAAAACTAAAATTTTAAAATGTATTGTTATCAATCGTAAAAAGATAAAACTTTAACTTCTTTGTAAAGTTTTCGCTCCTCTGGATAAAGCTGTCTGCTTTCTACATCATAGTCTTGATCAGCATTCTTTGTTTTAGCTCATACAAGTAAGGGGTCAACGTAAAACATCTACTTTCTTTGCGAATGACCAAACATGGAAATGATGCGATGTCAAGCATGCAGCGGAAGGAAGAATTGGGGCCGACTTTAAGACCCCTTATCTCGAAAACGAGGGGACGAGGGCACTTGATCTTTGGGTCAAAGACATGTCTCAGTATGCTCTTTCGAATGGTACCATTTTTAACTTTTTTCATTATTACTTAAGTCGAGTACTTTCTTGGTAAGTAGCAACTAGAAAGAAAACTCAAAACATGTGTTTGCAATATTTTTAGTTTCATGCTTAAATTTTTTTGAAGTTATCATTTCTGTATCTCGCACTTTCATTGCAACCTCATAGCCAGAGGTTCCATAATTTAGTTGGATCGTGTGTTTTACAAAGCGGAGATTAATGACCATGACAGAAATAGCCAGTAATTCTTCCTACTCACCTAATCTTAAAAAAGAGCTATACAAGAGTATATAAATCTCATTTGATCCCTCTATGAATAAAAACTCATCCTTTGAGTTTGCTTGCTGTGATTTATCAGAAGCAGGGAATATCTTTCGATATTGGGTCATTCCATGTCAAGTGTACGAGGCGTCCCCACTCGACCCCTCCGATTTTGATGAAAATTTTTTTGGATGTACATATAAGACTTGCATGAAACCATACCAAATTATAGCTCTATAAGCCTTATGGTTTAGCCAATAAAAATTCTTGAAAGAAGGCCTCTTTTTCGTGTCTTGAAAAAAATGACCAAATCGTCAAGTTTGTGCTTTTATTGCTCGCGACCTAAGACGATTATCAGGCTCAAATTTGGTGATTCCGATCACTGTTTAGGGTAGCTTTGAGCTTTTGTGCAACAAAAGCTCAAAGCACTGTAGATTTTTTGCAATTTGCTGCCAAAGTTGGTAAAAAATCGTATTTTTGTAAATTTTGATCATACGTTATCAGCTTGTATCTGCTGAGAGAATGACTTTCTGAAACTAATTCTTTCCTCGTTTGTAGCCTGATAGTTCGTCCGAAAGGTGTGCAAGTGGTATCTCGATAGCTCAAATAATTGCTGAATTATGCGAGTTGAAATTCCAGTTAAATTTCTTTTTTCTCAATTTTGCCTCAATTTCAAAGGGCAATATCTCAAAAGGGTCATCTTGGATTTCAATTTTCTTTACATCATTGGAAAGAACACACTTTTCTTAACTAAAAAACGTTATTTTTATTTTTGAGACAAACCAGTTTCAAGGGATATTGCAGGTCAAAAATGTGTACGTCATTCAACGTGAAATCAAAGAAAAAAAGACATAGACCTCAAAAGTTGAAGTCAATTTGTTCTATTAAAATTTACAGGAGCTATTGTACTTATGTTCTGATAAAAAAAAACATTTTTTAGATGTTTTTGAACTTTAGTTTTTGTGTGCGCATCCGTAAAAACTCAAGAAATGGCAAAAAATAAAGTTTTGTTTTTAACAAAAATAATTATCTTCTTATCGCTGCTATAAGAGCTTGAGTCTTTTCCTATGTGTTATTTTTAAGCTCTTGAAACAGAATTTCGGATGATATGTCACTTGGCAAGGTTGTAGGTCATTAATGTTTCAAGGTCATAAAAATCATTTTCCCATTTTTCATCAATTTTGTTTATGGGCAAATTGCAATCATCGGCTGAATATCTGGACACATCCTCGGCAGTATAATGAATGGATTTTCGATTAATAATCATCATATTTTCAATTACTATTGTTATCATTTATTTACACGGTGGAAATAATTGCAATATTCAACTCTATCGAAAACTTTCGTTATCGCATTTAAGAAAAATGGCTCTGCAGTCCTATTATACATATTTTTTATCACGTACACACCATATTAACTGTTCTATTTATTATTTATCTCATTTATTAATTATTTTTATTTTTATTTATTTTATTTTATTTTATTTTTTTTGAAAAAGGAAACGATGCTTTTTATGAATTTAAAATATTAATGACACCTTGCCAAGTGACATATCATCCAAAATTCTGTTTTAAGAGCTTAAAAATAACGCATAGGAAAAGATTCAAGCTCTAATAGCAGCGATAAGAAGATAATTATTTTTGTTAAAAACGAAACTTAATTTTTTGCCATTTCTTGAGTTTTTACGGATGCGCACACAAAAACTAAAGTTCAAAAAAAATCTAAAAAAGATTTTTTTTAACAGAGCATAAGTACAATAGCTCCTGTAAATTTTAATAGAACAAGTTGACATCAACTTTTGGGGTCTATGTCTTTTTTTCTTTGATTTCACGTTGAATGACGTACACATTTTTGACCTGCAATATCCCTTAAAACTGGTTTGTCTCAAAAATAAAAATAACGTTTTTTAGTTAATAAAAGTGTGTTCTTTCCAATGATGTAAAGAAAATTGAAATCCAAGATGACCCTTTTGAGATATTGCCCTTTGAAATTGAGACAAAATTGAGAAAAAAGAAATTTAACTAGAATTTCAACTCGCATAATTCAGCAATTATTTGAGCTATCGAGATGCCACTTGCACACCTTTCGGACGAACTATCAGGCTACAAACGAAGAAAGAATTAGCATCAGAAAGTCATTCTCTCGGCAGATAGGGGAAGACCGCCTATATTGGACCACTGCTTAAATTGGACCTCAGGCTTAAAATCTAGTACATAGATCTGTACTACACTTTAACAGTAAAAATATGAAGTTTTAGGAATAAAATCAATGTGTATGAAGTTTCACCAGTCTTCGAACTGTTTAGCGTGAGTTACGGCTTGATTTGTGTTGAAAACGTGTGAAATCTTATTTTGTGGACTTGTTTCTAGAAGGATAACTCAAAAACTTGTGAATTGCGGTAAAATGCTGTTACAGTATTATAATCTGTGTTTAATAAGGATTACATTGATGTATTTATATGCCCGATTGTGATAATTTTTGACAGAGCAATGAGCTGAAGAATAAAAAATGGCGTGTTTTCCTTTATTGGACCGAAAAAATTTTCCTATATTGGACCGGTGGTCCAATTTAAGAATATGATTTTAAATAACTTTTTATTAATCGTAACATAAATAAGTGACTCGTCTTATTTAATAGCGTAGTTAAAATTATTTTAAGCATACTTTAACACCTATTCACGATATTCATTTAAACTTTTTTATCAAGCACATTTTTATCAAGTAGAAGCTGCAACTTCTTAAAATGTATGTTTTTTTTCTCTTCATCCATTAAGCTGCAGTTTCAGGTTGTGAAACATATTTATAAACTTAAATAAAATGTATGCTGATTTACCGAGAGAAAAATATGAAATTCTTCGATATTTTCAAAGCGATTTTAAAAGGAAATAATTTATAGGCTACTAAAATGTTCAATGTAGATGAAGTCGGTCTTTTCATTGTACAAAAGCACTAAAATATTTCGTCGTATAGAGATAAACACCAGGTTGGAGCAGTAATGAGTGGTGAACGTGGTAGAAATACACTGGTTATTTGCTACATGAGTGCAACAGAGTTGCAAGCTCCTCATGCTTATTTTCTAAAGATTACGTTCCATGTATAAACTTATCGTAAAAGCTTCCATGATGAACAATATGCTTGTTCCAAAAAAAAAAAGGTTGGATCACAAACGATAATTCACACAATTGATACAACATTTTATCAAAACTGTTAATTCAAGCAATGTAAAAGGAATGTTTTTCTATTAATGGATAGGCACAGCACTTACATAAAGAACATTGATACAATAAACTTAGCTAACGAGAGCGATATAATAATAATATCTCTTTAAGCATATCATACACGTATATGTGGTTTTTATTCAGTCTGTCTTCATATTTTAATCAAGCATGTGATACATGGATGCGAGAACATTTAATGAAATCCATTATATAATATCGCATAAGAGAACTGTTTGGTAACTCTTATGGGCAAACCGCAATTAAGGCCATGGCAAATGCTCTGAGTTGATTCCAAAGAACAGCAGTTTGGCCTGTTAATTGACATGTGTTTAATGACATTGATTTAGCTGCAACAGAATTTGAGGTAGGTAGTCCAGATAAAACTACTCAAAGTGAACACTGAACAGGTTATATGTTCGGTGTAAGTTGTACACCATGTACAAGAACTAGCTACGACTTAAATTAGTACAAGTTCTGCAGAATCGGCGGATAGTTCTCAGAAAAACATGATTGTCAACTCTAATTATGATTTTGTAAAGCCGGCTCACATATCACCTTTGCCAAAAAATAGAAGGAACAAAAAGGAAGGCTATCTCAGCAATCATTCTAACGCCATATAAAAGAGGCATATAGCAGAAAAAGTCACACAAGAAGAAGCAAGAAACTGCACAAAACAATTGTTATTGCAATATTTGTCATAGAGATGAAGTGCAAAACATGATTAAGTGTATGAAATGCTATCGGCGAGTTTATCAACACTGCCTAAGTGAGGCCGAAGCAAAAAAAATTCTGTTTCAAATCCTGGAAAAAAGCTGTATAGTTCAAATATAAATTATTCTATGATTTCCTGACACGGTCCAATTTAGGAAGCGCATGGTTCAATTTAGGCGCATATATTCCTAAATTGGACTTTTGCAACTTTTTATAAGATAATTTTTTAAAAAATACTTTTCATATTTTCAGAAAATATAAGCTCCTAGGGCGGTTAATGATTAAATTTAGCTTACGATACCCTATTTTGCATTTCTGTTTTGCTTCGCATTGAGCGACACAGGCCTCCTGTTCTTAGGGGGTCCAATATAGGCGGTCTTCCCCTACAAGCTGATAACGTATGATCAAAATTTACCAAAATACGATTTTTTACCAACTTTGGCAGCAAATTGCAAAAAATCTACAGTGTATGGAGCTTTTGTTACACAAGTAGGCTATTCTACCATAAACAGTGATTGAAATCATCAAATTTGAACCTGATAATCGTCTTAGGTAGCGAGCAATAAAAGCACAAACTTGACGATTTGGTCATTTTTTTCAAGACACGAAAAAGAAGCCCTTTTTCAATAATTTTTATTGACTAAACCATAAGGCTAAAAGAGCTATAATTTGGTATGGTTTCATGCAAGTCTTATATGTACATCCAAAAAAATTTTCATCAAAATTGGAGGGGGTCGAGTGGGGATTTTCTCGAAATTTGGGACACTTGACATGGAATGACCCTATTAGTGACTGTCCTAGTTCTTGCTGTGCCCTGGACACTTTATTGTTGCAGTGCCCACATTTTATGACTGAAATTCGGCAGTTAAATATTTGATGATTCCACATTAATTTAAAATAAACTGTGCGATCTGTGATTGATGCATGGTGAGGTAATATATTTACTGACTAGTTAAAGTCAACCAAGCATTTTTTCTTGCCAAAATCCTACATGTACATTGTTATACACTGTAAAAAGTGGATGTCGTTTTTACAGTTCAATACAGCTAATTTTATACTAATAAACTAAAAATTGATAATTTTACAGTACTATTACTAATTTTACAGGAAAAATGTTAGTTTAACAGATTATTACCGTGAATTTTACAGATTTAAACTTTAACCTCTGCTGCTAGTATTGTACTGTTGTTTTTACAGTACAATTCAGCTAGATTTTACGGCAATTAACTGTAAAATTACCAAATTTCCAGTAAGAAATTGTAAAATTGCTAGTTTTACAGCTTATAACTGTGCATTTTACAGTTTTATATTGGAACCTCGGCGGCTAGTATTATACTGTAAAAACAACAGCTCATTTTTTACAGTGTATGCGCCTATTTGAGAAGCCAACACCGTTTAATCCCAGAAAAGTGAGAGAGAAAATTAATAGTATATTTTTAAAGCTTTAGCTGATGAAGATTTAGGTCTCTTTAATTTCACGAGAAAAGTGTATAAAAAATACGGTTTACATTTTATGTGGTAATATTTATTATTCATTTCATTAAAATTTACAAAAAGAAGAAATTATCGAAAAATGACTTAAATGTATTGACTTTTGAAAGAGACAAAAGCAAATTATTGAAATCAACTGTAATATGCTTACCGGTTTTAGTAACTAACTTCATTCTTAATCAACTAAAGAATAGTTCTAATAGAAGAATTTATTTAAAAATAAATATATTAAATCATTTTTAGTCTTCTTATAACACTGTTTTACCATTGTTATTATTATTATTTTTATAGAGAAATAGAAAAAAAAACCATTTTCAAAAGCAGAGCAGGATTTCACACTAGATGTTCAGACTTAAAAAAATTTATAATATGAATAAATTAAACTATTTAGTTCGATATGTTCCGTACGTCAAAACTTGGAGTTAGGTAAATTAATCAGATATTTTGTGAAAGTTGAATTAAAGAAGATGAGGTTCTAACTTTTTAAAATCAAAATGCAGAGCTCATAAAAAGATATATATTAGTTAATTCATAATAATTTATATTTTTTAAAAAATTATTTTTTAAAAAATAATCAAACTGCCAGCACAATTGGTTTTTGAAGATCCTATAAAGGCCATTTAAAATCATACGTTACAAAAAATCGTCCAAAGCAACCTCTCTACACCCTATCTCTCCTCCGATAGAAATCCTGGTGTTTGCTACTGTTTAAGGAGAAGCAATAGAGTCTTTAACTAGATCAAGCTTTGCTTTAAAAAGCAGTAAAAATGAGGAAAAGTTTTTTTTTCTTTGTAAGAACTATTTTCATTGCACAGCAAAATTAGAAATAATGAGTCGGATCGTTGCCCCAATGACCGCGGGGCTTTATATGGTCTCTTGGATTGCTTGGCTCTAGAGCCGCTCATTTTTGATATAATAAAATAAAAGAAAAAAAAAAAAAACAATTGTTGGAAAAGTGTTCAGCAGTTTTTTTTTCGGTTTCTGTAAACGAATACAATGTAAAAATAGATGTTGTTTTTACAGTATAATACAGCTAATTTTACAGTAATTTTACAGTAATAAACTGTAAAATTGCTAACTTTGCAGTAGTGAACTGTAAAATTGCTAGTTTACTGTAATAAATTGTAAAATTACTAGTTTCACAGCTTATTACAGTGTATTTTACAGTTTTAAACTGGAACCTCTGCTGTCAGTATTATACTGTCGTTTTTACAGTACAATACAGCTAATTTGACTGTAAAATTGCTAATTTTTCAGTAATAAACTATAAAATTGCTAGTTTTACAATAATAAACTGTAAACTAGCTAGTTTTACAGTTTATTACTGTGCTTTTACAGTTTTAAACTGGAACCTCTGCTGCCTGCATTGTACTGTAAAAACAAAAGTTTTTTTTTTTTTTTTTTTTTTTTTTGCAGCGTAGGATCTTTAATGCATTCAACATTTCCAAAACAGTGAGTTCAGTTTCATGTTTTTATAATAGGTAAGGCTAGTTTTCGATTTATATCAACAATTCAATAAAAGACGTACTGTTTTGTCAAATAAAGTATAAATAAATAAATACATAAACGTATGAAAATTAGATAAAAATTATACAACATCTAGTATCAAGCATTCATTTGAATTTCAACGATTTGAACTCAAATTTTCTTTTTCGCAATCATAAATTGCAATAGGACCGCACTCATTAGGTTTCCTGTTTCTACAAATGAAATGGAGAGAAAGCGGAGAAAAAATTAGCACCACTGTTTTAGCAGGGGAATATTTTGAGGACTTATACACGCGTGTTTGTTTTTTTATTATAGATTCTATTGCGATAGCTAGTTCTAAAAATTTTATCAGAATTTTAGTGCTTTATAAACTTTTCCCCCGTTTGAGACTTTTTTATATTACCAGGACTGGTGAGTCGGACCGACTTTGGATTAAAGGAGTAGGTGTCGGCCCATTTTAATTCTGAATCTGCATCTCTGCTTATTACGGTTGTATAATTGTAGTTAAGTTTAATATATATCCATCTCGTTACATATTTGTGCGATCATTAATTGCATAAAAGTGCACCTTCAAAGCAAGTCGTTGATACACGAAATATTTTTGAATTAGGATGCTTACTAGTGCCTGATTTATACTTTCGCGTCTTTTACGAAATACATCGCAATATTTTCATTCATGCAATGCATCTTTTTTTTTTTTTTTGCATAATTACGATATTTTCTAAAAAAATAAGTTCACTGAGTAATGAATTGATTCCCTGCCTGAAATTTTCCATCATGTTATTGTAGTCTTTTTCCCATTAAGTAATAAACCTACCATTATGCAGAACCTATTTTTCCACCAGGATGCTCCATTTTGGAACAAAGCGCGATTTTAATACGGACAGAACAGATATTTTTACCAGATAGCCATTCACCGGAAGGTGGAAAATGCATCAAAATATTTCTCTTTTATCTAGTTTACCGAGCGTGCAACCGGATATTTTATTTTCATTCTTTTCCAAAGTTTGACACGCCGGAAGTTGTTCTTACCTATAGCTTCCTAGTCGAAGAGTCGTGCTTTAAACGGGTGGATCGATGTTGCTCGCCAAGCCCTAGCGGCAGCACCACTCGACAGGTGAGGTAAATGGTTAATTGATCTCGCTGGCTGTAACTGTAACGGAGCTGCAATCATTCTCCGTCCACTTCCGATAAATGAAATGCAGAAAACCGGAAAGCGCCTAAGGTGTTTTATGTATTCTGCGGTCATTGCGTTTTAAACAGCTACAATAAGTATTGATTAAAAGCCCTAAGGGGGCTGTGAAGGTAGAAATTGTATATCTGGTGTTTCTGCCGGAAACATTTTAAGAAGGAAAATATAATAGCTTTTTCTGCAGTTTTCGTTTTGAAAGTTTCACTAATATATAATGGATGAAATTACTTTTGTTATTACTAAAAGATTACTCTTCACAATAAAAAAAAATCAAGGTTAAATTTTGTAATTTCGTCAGAAGTTCGAAAAAGTGTTTTTTTTCCCCTGAAGAATACTTGACTGTCTAATTCCCTATTCATCGCTAGCAATGGCGAATTTTGCATGATTTCTTTGAAAAAAGGCTATATGCTAGTGCTTTGCAGCAGCAGAGCTATGGGAAACTTAAGAATGTCTTGCAAGGTGCAGTGTGCGTATGTTTTTTTCTTTTATTCCACAACTAATGCTTCTCGCGTTGCTTCATCAGCGTTGATTAGACAGAAACTTGATGGAATCTTGTGCATACTTGCAGCTTAAGGAGAATCTCTAGCACTCTTTGCTGAACGGAATGTTTGTTACAGTTCTCTAACACACACAGTCTTCACGTTATACTTCTCTAGAAATTTCCCAATGTAGAAGAGGACTTTCGCAATTTAAGGCAGAAATGCTTTGCTTTTAAGTTCAGGTCTTTCTAAGATCTTGTTTCAAGACGTTGCATGTGGTCTTAAATCCCTTCTGCTTCATCTACCTTCATTCACCTATAGTCATTGGTTTAAAGTACTGCAGTGAGGCGTCTAATTTCCTGTCCCTATACTCAGGATTACTATACAAGTATGTCCCCTTGTCAAATCAACCAAAGTGTTGATAATGCCTATCTTCTACCTTGGAGGATGCTTTGAGAGCTTGTTTAAGTCGGTCATCGGTCAATGTGCCCTCAAATTCTATAAGATTGTTGTCTTTAGTGTGAATCTTCCTTAAGAGTAATAAGAGCATCTAAGACATTTACCACAAATATAAGGTTGGATGAAATCTACCAATACTTGTAAAAGCTTATTGAGATGATCCTCACCATGTTCCCAAATCATGTAAAAGATTTTTTAAAAATCTCTATTACCCAGATCTAGGAATAACCGTCAACAGGCTATGTTGGAAAGCCTAATAAAGAGATAAAGACTCGAAACAATTAACCCATTAATGCCTAGCGTCCCTTTTTAGGGACGGTCCGAAAAGTGTGTCTGAATTTTCCAAAAATGAACATTTCAACCAAATAATTGTGTTCAATTATTACTTTGGTATTGCTTCAATTCTGTATTAACAGATTGCAGCACATAACCGCTGCAAAGTGTGATCTGTAGCCATTTGATTATGTACTTTATCAAAAATTACATCGTTTGCAATCTCAAGAACAAAAAGCTAAGTTTTTTAAGTTATTAACAAGTCAATCTATCTGTGTTTGATATATGTGCTACTTTGATCGATGTTTTAGTTTACCTTCTTTTGCAATTTTGTAAATTTTAAATTTTTTTAGGATTTTATAGCAATTTAAGAACGTCCCTAAAAAGGGACGCTAGGCACCAAAGGCTGCATTGTTTAACTGTTGCTGATTTCTTGCTTAGAATCTATAATTTATATCAAAGAAGTTAGTAAATGTTTTTAGACTGAAAAACAGATAATAATTGTCATTTTTAAAACTTATTTTATTTTCAAAATCTAATTAACTTAAATTAATTAATATATATAAACTTAATTATACAATGTTCTTAAATATTTTCTCTTCTTTTTTTTAATTACAAAAAATACTCAAAGTAAATTTTGAAAGAAAGCTATTTCAAAAATGTAATTCTTTAAAACACTAATTATTCCTTATATTTCATTACTTTTCCATTATGCATTTCGGTGTTTATTATTGTTTAGTCGGACTGTTGGGGGGGGGGGGGAAGAAGCCCTAAGCTGTTTCAGAAGCTTAGCATTTCACCTTGATGAAGAATTCAAGGATTGCATATGTGTCTGGGGGGGGGGGGTTGCAGATTTAATTTCAGAATTCCCTGAGCATGCCAATTTTGATCTCTACTGTGAGAATTTATTTACTTCTCTTGCGCTCCTACCTGATTATTTATCTCAGCAAGGTTTTGTGCAAGAATCGGATTAAAAAATGCTCATGAACTGAAGTTACGTTGTCCAAAAAAGAAAAGAGAGGAAGTTTTGAATAAATGTCGATGACAGGTAAAATAATATTACGTTGGTTCGGTGGAATAATAGCAATTTCATAACTATTGCATTGAATCTTCATGGAGTTTATCCTATTGTAAAGGCTAAGCGATTGTCCAACAGCGAAAAGAAAGTAATTGAAATTGATGAACCAAATATATATGGTTGCTCAATACAAACGTTGCATAGGGAAAAAGATCCCATGCATCAAATATCGGGAACTACCGGTTTTTGATCCATTCTAAAAAATAGTGGTAGCCGCTCTTCATTTTTATTTTAAAAGCTGCTGTACATGTACAACATGCATTGAGTTCAAGAGAGTTGAGTTAGGTATTATGGGGCTAGTTGTTATATTGTTTTAAATAAGACTCAGGTAAGATGTGCCCATTGAAGTAAAAGAGCTTATCGGAATGCACCAAATGCAATATGTAGGTTTGCAGAACAAATGTTTTGCTGACTTTCATACTCAACAACACCAATATTTCCTTGTTCTCTGAATCTACTTCCCAGTTTATGTTAATTGCTGCTTTTATTTCTTCTTATAAATTGTCATTTTCAATATTACATCGTAGGCAGAAAAAAAAATTTTGGTAAAAAAGTATGTACCCTCTAGTGCCTAGCGTCCCTTTTTAGGGACGATTTTTCTTTCTTAAATAAAAAATTAATTTTTTACATGATAATTTTTTAACTATTTTTCCTGTCCATTAAACACTATTTGTAACCAGTATACAAAGTATCGTTGAAAAATAAAATGTCAGGCATTAATGGGTTAAAATCACTAGCAATATTTACAACTACTATGTCGTTGTCCATCATGCCGGAGTTAGTTAAACGCAGTGAATACGTTGGAGAGTCTACCTAGACGTTTTCCTAGATAGTACATTCCCCATTTTTCTTTTTTTTTTTTTTTCTAAAATTTGGAACATCAACAGATTTGGGTAAACAACTTGGAATGCGAATATGCAATAAAGGACACCTGAACTATTTTTTCTTTAATAAGTTAGAACTAATTTCACGTTGACGGGCCTGGAATCTACCCGTGATGATTATTTTGATGGCATGGTAACAAACTGAAGGCTCCGGTGGACGAAGGTTAGATCCTAATTTATCAAGAGCATCGGAAAACAGGAAACCTGCTAACCTGCAATTCTACAGTGAAGTGGCATCCACTACATCATGGTAATTTCACATTTTTCATCTATCAATGAATCAATTAATAGCTTGTATTAAAGAACAATTCTATTTTTAAGAAGAATAATAGAAGAAATAATACTAATAGTTGCCCCGGCATCAAGGAAAATCGCGATGCTCAGCTTCCATTATAGAGACTTTTAGCAGAGCCTGACTCGCAGTAGCAACTTCTCCAGCAAAATTTTTACAATTTGCACAGCCTACCCTATTGAGCACTAGCGCTAGCGTTAGTGCAAAAAATAAAAAAAAATTAACCAACGTATATAAGCTGAATTGTTTGCTTTAGGTTAAATGCTCCAGAGTTATAGCTTCAAAGGTTTCACTGAACAAATATTTCAATTAATCTTTGAACTTTAAAAGCAAGTCTCTTCAATTACATAATCCAATGCTTAAACTTTATTCATCAATTATTCATTATTTAAATCCTTAGCAAATTTGGGTAAACATTTTTTGTGAGCCTTAACTACTTCAATCGTTAACTTTCAGTTAAAATGGTTTAAAACCAGCTTAAGTTATTCTGCACTAGTTATGCATATTCCGACCGAAATCAATCCTAGTTTTTAAAGCAACGATTTATCTAATGAATCGTTTCATTCCTTTAAATATTCATGAAGAAATGATGTGAAAACTGAAAAGCTATTGCTGGCACGTCGAGAGTTTCGGTTTACATAATTGCTCCACGTTTGGTTTTAATCCGGACGAAGAAGCAATTCTGAGCGAACTTTAATATGCATGAACTGATTGCCTAACGCTAGAATAGATATTGGGGGAACAATTATGATTGGGGTAACTAACTATCCGCTCAAACACAGAAGTGCTTAGGAAGACTCGAAATTGAATCTCGACCATCGATCAATCATATGGAATGAGAAAAAGAAAGGACAGAAAAATTGCCGATTTGTTCCTGTCAATTCTGAAATACGTATTTTTTTTTCTTACTATGTACTGTGCATTTATCGTTAAGTGTAACATGCACACGAACGAAATAGCGCTATTTCAGTTAACAATATGGATTTAAAATCGGTCGAGTACTAATTTATTGATGAAATTTTTATTTGAAGTTTTTTATGCTAAATTTCATAGTTAAAAGTAATGCATAAAAACCATTTTTTTTTTGGATATTTGTTTTTTTTTTTAAATTTTTTAATTTATTTATATTTTTTAAATTGTGCGCAAATATGTTATTAACATTTACACTTTAATATTATAAATTATTCTGAAAGATATACAATAAGATCTTGGATTCGTGAAACCATCTTTTAACGGAAAGGAACAGAGAATTTGTGCTTAATGTTCTTTTCGTATTTAACACCATTCGTTTTTGAAATTAGCAACTTGACCCAATAAAAGTTATAGTGGTTGCTTAATGCAGATTTCTTCTTCTTCTTGTATATATGAAATATATTTTAGGTACATACCTGCAACTGTTTTTTGTAGACGCTGGTAAAGACTGAAAAATGTCTGCGTTACTGCAGATAAACAAGAAGCACATCCAAATAACCGTTATATTGTTTATTGTGAAACGAAAAAACGCGGCATTTTTTATAAATATACAAATGAAAATGATAAAAAGAAACTTCAAATGTGGTAACATGTTTCGAGACTAAAATGTGATCCTTTTCATTAGTAAAAAATCGAGAGGTCCAGAGCAACCCAGAAAGCAGGTAAGTAAATTCGCTCAAGAATTTCTCCTCTCGAAACAGCTGCTTGACGCATTTCAGGTTTCTCTTTATCATCTTCATTTTTCGTTTTAATAACGTAGCGTCATTCTGCTTTTCGTATTTTAGTGCAAAACTTTAAACTCTATTATGCACTTTCATTTAATTTTTACCTTTCTTTGGAGGAGGAAAAAAAAAGATTTTTGTTCATAAATATTTTTGAAAAGATTTTGTTTGGTACTGAGAAGGAATTTTTTTTGCAGGACAACACTAAGAACATTCCGAAATGCTACTGTTTATTTCTCGGTAAAAGTCCGGGATTTCATCATTTTCCTCTGAAAATCAAGCATTTTTGCGATGACGTTTCCTGAATTGCCGAATGTTTCATGAATTCTCACAGTTGCGAAAATTATGTTTAGGTACCAGTTTCAAAATATGCTCAGCGTTTTTACTAAGTGTTTAGTTTACCGCTCAGTTACGGTCCGCGGTTTGGCTGAGCCCCCAATGAGGGTGAAATGCAGTTTCTGGACACAGTAGCTTTGATATTAATTGCAAGCAAGTACGTCGTTAAGTATTGCTAGCAATTCTACCCCTAGCAGCGTAATCTCATCGGAGGTTTATCGGCCATTCATCGAAACCCGATGAAATTCTCATCGGCCGATGATCGGATTCGATGAGTTCTCATCGGGAATTGCTCCAATATGTCTCATCGGCCGAATCCGAGCAGCAAAATCCGATGAGTTTTGCTCGAAATACGACGAAATTTGGAGCAATTTACGAGCAGTGCAGTCCCGTGCCGATGAACTTCGGATCAATTTTGGATGCTCGGGTTATTTTCATCGGGAAAGTTGATCGGAGGATATCGCTTTTCGATGAAAAGTAGCTCATCGAAAACCATGCTCGGATACTGATCGGAACGATGTCATCGTGCGTTATGGGATCAGTTTACGAGGAGTTCGATGATCGGCCGAGCAAAATCCGATGAGTTGATGCTACTTGGGACCTTATTTCTGTCCACATTTTCTAAAAAGGTTTAGTAGCTGCCTTGGTAAATCATGATAGTGCCAGGCACTTACGAGAAACATATTTAAGTTTTCTTAGAAGGCTCCTCATTTATTTCAAAAACGACTCGTTATTATAGGGAAGATTTCGGAATTCTTCAGGAAGATTCAATTCTAATTTCCGGAAGGTTACGGACTATTACTGGATCCTGTTTTTTTTTTTTTTTTTTTTTTTTTACCACGTATGTCACTGGCAAAATTTTTTACTGGCCCGTTATTTTCTTGCAACATCTCTGATTTTTTTTTTACAGAGAAATCGTATTTTCTTATCCGCTGCTTTCAGAGTATTTTTTAAATGAACATTTAAAATTTATCATGGTTTACCCTCTTGCCCAAAAGAGTAATTTACTGCCGAAAAAGGGGATAAATAAGGCTTCTGCTCCAATAAACCTGACTAATAACCTGAGCAAAATTCGAATTTGCATGCTCCAGATTACCGAGCGTTTGACTCCTATTCCGGCAAAAGGAATGATAATAGATTCCGAAGGTTTTCTGGAGCACCTCCAAGATTGCCGTCGTCGCTCTGGCTGTTCTTAGTTACGGTTAAGGCCAAGGCATCTTACAAGTAGCGGCGGAAGAAAAAAGGGGCTAGAGAGCGAGGAAAACTATCGACGCCCCTGCTTGAGCGGAGAGACATCGGAGTTGGCCGAATGCCAAGCACTGGAAGGAAATTCCATAGTTATGGGGGGAGTTAATTTGCTCGGTGGGATGTTTGTTGTGGAACGCGGAGATGAAAGTTTTATAACGCGAATGGTTCTCTCTCTACGTCTAGAAAAGTTCGATGCTGGAGAGGACCGTGCAACGAATATTGGAAGCTCATTTCGAAATTGATGTCGTGGAGCAGTAGTGTTTAAATCGGGTTTAAATTTTTATTAGAATTGGTTGTTATTAGGTTATAAAATTTAACAAATGTTCCAGGAAAAAAATGGGCAGCTAGTGTACCCAATTTTTGCCAATACAGAAAAGTTTCCAGCTTAAATACCTTCCTGAAATTAACACATGTAATCTTTCGGAAATATTCTGAAAATTTCCCAATAAAGATAGTCATATTTCTGGAATAAAAAAGGCGCTTTCCAACTAAATTTAGATATGTTTATAGCAATAGCTTGGTGACTTCCTGATTTACGAAGAAGTCTCAACACTCTTTTAACAAAGTTAAGGCAGAGTTTCAAGCAAATACAGAAGAGCTTATTTGCCTGCAATTCTTGCGAAACTATAGTATCCAGAGGTTTGTATTTTACTCTCGTTTGGGGCTCAGCCAAATCTGGTTGAGCCCCAATAAAACAACCAATCTGGTTCAGCCTCAACCAGAGATTGAGCCCCTCTGGTTGAGCTGTAATAGAACTGCAAAGCAAAATGTCTAATTAAGAAGGTGAGTGTATTTCGACACGGGTGGCTAAAAATAGTTTTCCCATCATTGAGAAGCTTGCATTCATGTATCTTGTAACAATTCAGAAACATTTTCGAAAAAATACTTAGTTCTCACAGGAAACAGGTGGAAATCTGGGAAATCTTGGAATGCTACCTGGGAATAATAAGTAATGTTTCGAAATTTTCTTGCAGTGATGAAATGCACTTATAAAAGGAATAATAGGTTTTTTTTTTCAAATAAGAAGGTGATGTAAAAAAAAGAAAAAAAGAACGGAAAGTGGATTATTCCTGAGTAAGTCAAAAACAAATAATAAAACACTTTGTATGGACCAAAAAAATTTTATGCTTAAAATTTATGTAATTTTTGTACTCAAAAGGAATTTATTACACTTTTGTCTTCAATACATTCTAAACTTTGAGCAATAAAGAGCTGCTTTCTATCTCTTATTTGCTTTGTCAGATGCCCGGCCTGTGGTCGTGTTTTAAACTTTTAAGATTAGTATTGTATTTGCAGCTTGTTGACCGAAAAAAAAAGGAAGAGTTGTTTTATTTTTGATTGTAGTTTACTATAGTAGTTAATAATTAAAAATAGTATGGCTTAAACGTGGACAGAAAAAAGATTTAAGCCATTGCCATATCGAACAAAATTAAATCCTAACCAGTCAATTGAAAGCAACTTCTGTTAGCATTTTTCGTAACTAAACAATTACGAATATCTTTAGCAAAAAAAAAAAAAAACTTAACTGACAAAATGAGTTAGAAATAAGTTCATTTGCTGTTTTTTCGCATTTAGGGGGAAAATAATTTGCTTACACTGAACATTTCTAGGTTTATGATTAAACGCTCTTTGAACTTCTTGTTCTCAAGTATTAAAAGACAAGTCACAGAACGTGAGAACAGCTATAAAAAAGATTCAGTAATCTCGTCACGTTCGAACTAATTCAATAAGTTACATCTTTGTAGAGTGTCACGTGTCCAAATAGTAAAACTTGAAACTGTCGAGTAGAAAAATGTGAAAGAATTAAGAAGGGGAATGCGAGGCAAAGTGAAATAGTAACGATAAATTACTTTTTTTTCGAAATTAAAAACTTAGAAATTTCTTTTAAAAATTTCAGTGCGGAAAGAAAGAAAAATGTATTTTATTACAGAACTTGAAAAGTATAATTAGAACTTACAAAGGGTAAAGAGATAATTACAGTTTTATTCAAACGCACTTTTCTCACCTGGTGTGTAAAACTTGAACTAATGATTTATTGTTACAAGTTTTTTTCCCACACCGTGCATATTACATGTATAGCAAGTTTCATTGACTTATGTATGTTAGAATAAGTTTCATGTAAGGCCAAACAGGGTAACTTATGCTATTTACAACCAGCCTGTACAACCAAAGATCTCATGCAAAGACTGGAGTACTTATTTACGAGGCAAATTCATCCCCGTTGATTAAAATATTAATATGCATAAAGATAGGGTAATCTTATGTGTTAGTAATGATATGTTATCTTGAAATATTTTTATGCATAAAGATAGAATAATCTTATGTTTGTAATAATATGTACCGTTGCAAAAAATGAATGTTGTTTTTACAGTATAATACAGCTAATTTTATAGGAATAAATTGTAAAAATTGCTAATTTTACAGTAGTAAACTCAAATGGCTAAGTTTACACTGAGGAAATTTAAAACTGCTTATTTTAGTTTATTACCGTGCAGTTTACAGTTTTAAACTGGAATATCTGCCGCCAGTATTATACTGTTGTTTTTACAGTATAATACAGCTAAATTTTACGGCAATAAACTGAAATTTTTTTAACTTTTCAGTAAGAGACTGTAAAATTGCTAGTTTTAGTTTATTACTGTGCATTTTACAGTTTTAAATTGGAATCTCGGCTGCAAGTATTATACTGTAAAAACAACAGTTCATTTTTTGCAGTGTAATCTTAAAATATTTTTACACATATAAAGATAGGTTAATCTTATGTTTGTAATGATACAGTAATCTTATGTTTGTAATGATATAGTAATCTTATGTTTGTAATGATATAGTAATCTTATGTTTGTAATGATATAGTAATCTTATTGTTACATTCTATTATTTCAATGCCTCAAGATCATTCTTTTTAAAAGGATCTTTCAAAAATTTGCGTAGAACGATGCTTTTATGAAGAATTTCCTTATGCCTAAGGATTTGCTTTCTTTCATCTATGCATGTTTTGAGCTTTCCATGAGGTGCTTTCATTATTTTCAAATGCAGTACGTGTGCGCGTAACAAATGAGCAAGAGAATCGTTTTCGAAAACTGAACCCCTGTAAATGTTTTTCTTCCACAACAGCAGTGTTATTGCACTGAAGCGGTTTTCCCTTTCATCTCGTGCATTGTTATCTTCGCTTCGCCGTAGCTGAATGTTAAACATGGAACGATGGAATTTGGAGGCAACCAAGAGCTCTATTCTAACTCTGACGCAAAACAAGCTCAAATATTAAAATTAGCATAAAAGTATGCTGCTTTTAAACATAATCTTATTTTTTGTGTTTCATAAATTTTGAAAAGGAACCAAAATGGAAACAACCGTTCATCTCAAAATCTATTACTGAAGTAGCAATTCAGTTGAGCTGAATTGAACTTGTATTGTTTTAAATCTGTGAGTGAGAAATTAAAAGATATTTAGTCTTAGGGAGATTCTAGGTACTATTATTTTGATTACTTTAAACGACAGTTTTAAATGAGTATTCAAACGGCAGCTGCTGTTTTCAACCCAAGAAGCAACAAGGATTTTAAGATTATTAAAAATGCCATGTCATATGGTTTAAAGCAGTGGTTCTCAGCGGGGGCGATACCGCCCCACGGTGGGCAGTGGGAAGCTGTTGAGGGGCGGTGAACATATTTTGGGCGGCAGAGGGGCGGTGGAGATTTTGGGCGGTAAGGGGGCGGTGGGTATATTTTTAAATGTGCTTGTGAAAATATGTTTAATGCGGGGGCGCGAGGAAACCCTCATCTCAAATATCACCAAGGGATAGCTTAAAAATTATTTTCCGCGGATATCTCCCGAACCCTGATGTTTCCTAACTTCATGAAGGATAGCCTAAAATTTGTCAACATCACTTGAATTTGAGAGCCATCTAACTTGACCGACTTTTTGTGTCGTTAGAGCATCATCTTTACATCAAAGGTAGGTAACAATCGCATTTTTCACGGTGCAATGTAAAAAAAAAAAAATCCGGAGAAAACTCCCGAACCTTGACCATTCCCTCTTCATCAACAAAAATAGTTTAAATTTTGCGTTTTTTGCACTTCAATTTCGGAGACCGTTGGAAGGAGCTCTGAGTCCCTAACATTACTAAACATAGTCTTTAAATAACTTCAATTATGAAAAATCTTTATAAAAGACCCCTTTCTCCCTAGTTAATGTTACCAAAAATTGTCTAAAATTATGTCAATTTTAAATGTTTCACCGGGGGTGGAATCTGGACTTAAGTCTCAACACCACGAAACCTAAAATGAAAGAAGCCGCATTTTTACGACTTCGTTTTCAAAACAAATTAAGGGGGATACCCAAGATATTTCAGCGTCGTTTTTAATATCAAGTGCGGGGTATACTCTGATGTCGCCAAAGGCATACTAATAACTTTTGTTATCTTATTTAACCTTCAAAGCAATAAATTAATCAAAAAGAATTTCCTTGAATTGAACTTATTTCGTGATTTGTAAATTCAACTTATAATCATTTCCTTTTAATTAAAACTTGATTTATAATCTTTAAAGGTGAAAAGTACGGGCCATAGTTTCAAGTCTTTGTTCCTCCTGGGAAAAATAGAAGGAACGGCTTTGTGTTTTATTGCCTTTCCACAGTAAATTTGAACGTCGTGTATTTTTCAAATATAATGGTTTTCAAAAAAAAATGTTGAAAACGGTGCAATTTTTATTTCAAACCGTGTTGTTCTTATTTACTTTAAAAATGGCTCACTCATTTAATGGACCCATTCTAGGTACTTGGTTGTTACTGACACAGCTCTTTAGGGGGGGGGGGGAATGCCAGCTTTTTCTAAAAATTATCTTAAAGAAAAAAAAGCAGAAGTTTTTTTACTCCATAGGGCCATTCCATGAAAAGTGAAACCAATTGGTCGAAAATTCATATTGAAGTTATGTTGCTATGTTATACATCATTTTAAAGCTTAAGATGTATATTTTAAGAATCCTGCATTGGTTTTTTAGTGAGAGTTAGAATAATACTTGTTTTCTTAGTTGAAAGTACGATATTCACGAACTTGTAAAAATTAGAAAAAAGAACACATTTTCAAATGCATATTTCTCATCGAAAAATAAAAACAAAAATAACTACTTGTAGCACAATTTTAACTACTAAGACGGTACTATAATGTATATAGCATATATATACATGTATATGCAAATATATACATGTATATATATGCTATATACATGTATATATTTGCATATGCTATATACATGTATATAGCATAATATGGTACGAGTACTAAAGTTTCTGGTATTCTGATTTTGAAATTTTTAATTATGTCGGCATGTAATTGAAATTTATTTCTTAAGATTAATAAAATACACATATGGTATAACTGATTATAATTTATACCTCAACTGGCATTTTTTGCTACGTCACATGGAAAGGGAGCTGTGGATGGAGTTGGGGGTATGGTCAAGCACCAGGTTTGGCAGAGAGTAAGATCTAGAGCAGCATTTGTCAACGACGCTCTTTCCTTTTTTCAGTGTGCAAACTCCATTGCAGAAAAAGTTAAAATTATTTTTATGCCCCAGGAAAATGGTTTAAAGCTGACGCCAAAATTGGAAGAACGGTGGGCTAACATCGCGAATTTGCCAAAAGCCCGCGAAATGCATTGTTTTCGAACAGAATACGAAAATGCCGTTCGAATTTCGAGAACGTCGGACGAAAAAGGACACATTTTTTCATTCAAAAAAAAAATTATCAAAATTGAACAACTGTCACCAAGAAGGTTAAATTTTAGTTTGGTACTAGTATTCTGCTATATGATCCAACATTTTCAAATTTTTAAGTTCTCCTAAGATCAATCACTGATTCCAGGGAGGAATTTACTTTTCTCGATTTTTTTATATAGCAGTCCCATTATGCATTAATTTTAAGAACACAAATAAATAAATTTGTGTGAAGGCCCTTCTAAACTTTTCTTGTGTCAATCTTTCTTGGAAATAATTGTCTTAAGATGCATTAATTTATTGTTACATATTGACATATCGGCATATGCTCTCAACTCCCCCAGACTTACCCAAATTTTCTAAAACTGTTACAGTATAACTTAAAATATTCAGATAATGTGTTAATTAATGCTACTGTATTGTTTTAGCACAAAAATCTTTGTTTATTCCTGCTTTACAATACTGTTTCCTGCTTTCAAATCAGAGATGTTACGTCTGTAACACCACTTTGTTTCGTCCGTAACAAGTTTATGAATTTTATTCACAAATTCGGCAGTCAAAATCCACACAATCTTTATGGTTTTAGAAAGCTTGAAGTCTCTAGAACACGTATTAAAAAAAAAAGTTAAAAATTTCCGTATAATTCAGAGGAATATTGTAAGTTGTATGACATAGTCGAGTTTTTGCTGTTTTGTGAATTACGTCTGTAACAGGCAGTTTTTAATTTCTGTATTTTTTTGTAATTAAGCAATCTGCACGCAAATTTAATGTAGCATAAACATCATCAAGTTACACTACAGGAAAAAAAATTGAAGACTTTCATCAGCCCAAACCAGAATTATTTGTGTTCAAAGTCTGCGATTGTTACGTCTGTAACGATGGAATTGCCCCATAGTAATTTTTCAACTATCTGTTTGGGCAAAATTACAGAGTTAAACCGGTCAAGAAAACTACTCCCCCCCCCCCGCTCTTCCACTTTTACGTCCGTCCACAAAGGGGGCGCTGAAAAAATTTTCAACCCTAACGGGGGCGGTAGCTGTAAAAAGGTTGAGAACCACTGGTTTAAAGCGTTAAGATCTACACTAATTAGCAATAATTCATTGCCAAGTTGCCAACTCTATTAGTAGGGGTGAAATTCAGAAAACTTTAAGAAACATTTAAACTATTACTGACAGCGGAAATTAAATTCCAATTAATACACGTATTTTAATCAGACATCAAAAGTTCTGCTAGTTTTATTTTTTTTTTATTTTTTCTCATTTAAATTTACTTTTGGGAGTCATATAATGTCTTTTAAAAATAATTCCGTGGACTATTTTGCATTTTAAAGGAACTTTTATTGGACCTTTTAGATAGATTTTGGTGCCCAAATTTTTGAAACTTGCTAGGATCATGTTTCCGTAACTTTTCCGAAAATATCGTTTTACAAAGGCCAAAATTGAAAAAAAGTTTTTATTTATAAAAATAGCTATATCTCAGGAATAAATTTTTTTACAGAAATAAATGAAACCGTTCAGGAGTACAGAATATTGATAGAGCTTATCTACCGAACTTGATATTGCGTTGCATAGTGTCTAATGCAAATCAACTTACTTTGAATCAAATCCACTTAATTATACTCTGTAAAAGGACTAACATTAGACAATATAAACCCAGGTGACGAAGGGGTTAAGGGAGGGGAAGTAGCGAAATCACCTAGCTTTAGAGAATACTGGAGCTATGATTCATAGCATCTTTTTTCATGGAAGCACAAGACAAAATGCATTTTTAGTCTATTTCTTCGGAAAATACCTTTCTAATTAAGTCTGAAACGGTTTATTGATGATGATCTTTGAATAAATAGAGGACTTCCTTGCAGAAGCTCATATACAATGGAAATTTTGGGGAAATGGTATGGCTTTGCTCCTTTTAGATGTAGTTTATACTCAAACAAAATAATCTTGAAATACGACTTCTCTGAGAAAACTAAAGAAATCTGTTTTTGAATGCTACAGTTCAAGATACACGCTTTTTGATTATATCTGCAGAAACACGAATCCCTGCAAATAATAAGATTATTAGTAATTTCCTGGATATTTAAAAATTTGCGCTTGCCTTGGCTTTATATTGTCGCCTTAGAGCAACAGTAAGAAAGCTAATCTCAGGAATAACCGTAAGATATCCGCTATTGTTTTGAAGCCATAATATTGTCTGTGTCCAGCAATTTCCCAGTCCATGTCTAGTCCTGTTTCCCAGAAGAATCGAGTACTGTTAATTGCATGGTACTGAGTTACAAAGACCCGGGGGTTTCAAAAGCTTTAAAACTTCGAAAACTTATTTCACATATCAATACACAGTAAAAAATGAATGTTACTTTGATAGTAAAATACAGCTAATTTTATAATAACAAACTGTAAAAATTGCTAATTTCACAGTTCTAAACTGTAAAATTGCTAACTTTACTGTAATAAACTAGAATTTCTAAATTAACAATTTGTTACCATGCATTTTAGTTTTAAACTGGAACCTGGCAATAAACTAAAATTGCTAACTTTGCAGTAAAAATCTGTAAAATTGCTAACTTTGCAGTAAAAAACTGTAAAATTGCTAGTTTTACAGTTTATTACTGTGCATTTTACAGTTTTAAATTGGTAAAAACAACAGTTCATTTTTTGCAGTGTATCAATTAAATAAAAGAGCTAAAAACGCGCGAAGAAACAGCTCCGCTCCCGCAAAATCGCAATTGTAATCTAGCCCAGCGGGTGAAACGAAAAGAGAGAGAAGATGAGGGATCTGTCTCACCGAGGAGCTTGAGCTTCCCGCGGTCCGTCTCCACCACCAGGATGGCGTAGCCTCCCTTGGATCGCGACATGTCACCCGCCGCATTCCAAACACCGCCCCTGCTGACACGCCGCCTACGAGCATAGCAGCCCCGGTGTCTCTCGCGCTGCCGGACCCGCGGCCGGCTACTATACCACTACCGGATGATATCCGGCACAGATCCAGCCAGCAGCCCCTTCGCGCCCTGGCGAGAGAAATACTCGCCAGATCAGCCGATTTCGTCGACTGATCTGGCGAGTGTTTTATAATTCATGTCAAGTATTAACTGTTTAATAATGATTTAGAGTTGTTTCAAGTTATTCTTTTTTATTATACACATAATATAACTAACTGGGTCTTCAAAAATGTTCATTAATTGTAAAACCTAAGTCTGTGCTTTTGTTTTATTTTTTAAGAAATTTTTTAAATTTTCGTTCTGAGATGGAAAAAAATTGCCATATGAATAAAAATCACATAATTAGCCAATAAATTTTCCCCCTCTTTGAATTTTATTGTATGTTGGAAAAATTGAAAGTGGCACGCCTCACTTTTTTCCTCTGTATAGTGGCACTCTTCCAAAAAAGGTTAGCCACCCATGGATTAGTTGATTGAACTAATTCATGCTAAAATAACGAATGTAAAAAATCTAGTTTTCCAAGTTCGAATTTTACATATAATGAAAAGTAAATCGATACCTTTGAACGATAGTTTCACACTTAATGATATCTATAAAAATTTAAAAGTTGAAAATAACCAAACGCGTCAGGTGGGAAAAAATTATATTCAGAGTTTTGGCTCTATCGAAAAGTGCCAATTTTCACATTCGTAATGGTATTCGTTTTGAGCATGGTGCTAACGATTTATGCGGGATCGGAATTTTAGAGATGGATTCTTCGGGTTTTTTTCTTCTAATTGTTGCAAATCGTGTGTTATGATTTCGTGTTGAGTGTCTTGCGAAAGTTTTAAACTTTCTTAAAAAAATACGTAGATAATAAATTTGAGCGCGGGATGGAGGGTTTTGAATTTATTTCCTTTCGTCGTTTATGTATGCTTTGAGTTTTGGTTACCTAAGCTATTCTTATTATAGTGTCGACTTTTAAGGCTCTTGCGCCAATAAGCAGAATTTAATCAATTAATCCATGGGTGGTCAACCTTTTGGGAAGAGTGCCACTATGTGGAGAAAAAAAGTTAGGCGTGCTACTTTTAATTTTTCCAACATACGGTAAAATTCAAAAAGGCGAAAAAAAATTAAGGCTGATTATGTGATTTTTATTCATATTGTATTTTTTTCCATCTAAGAGCGAAAATATAAAAATAGCCTAAAAAATAAAACAAAGGTGCAGACTTAGGTTTTACAATTAATGAAAATTTTGAAGACCCAGTTAGTTACATTACATATATAATAAAGAAGAAGAACTTGAAATAACTCTAAACCATTATTAAACAGTTAATACTTGACATAAATTATGAAATTTGAAGCAGCATTTTTACCAAATTAACAAAAAGACTATGGCATTCTTGCAGATGCAAACAAAATCATGAGCTTCAGATGCACAACGGCTTATCAATTAATATTTAAAAGTACTATGATTTTTGTACCGCATTATTCCGCATTACAAAAAAAGTGAAGTTGATCAGCATGACAAGAAGTTCGAATTTTCGGCATGCCGGATAATTCAAGGTGCATTTTGCAACAAAACTGAAGTAAATTTCTCTCCTCAGTTTCAACCGTATAGCAAACCACTGTGGGGAGAAATTATAATAAATTGCCCCCCCCCCTCCCCCAAGGCAACCTCTTCCTCAAAAACCAATCAATAAATTTCAGGTTTCCAATTTATTCATGGTGTGTTATCCTGCTATAGTTAATAATATTTTTTAAAAAATTAAGCTTTTTATTAATTTTAATGAAATAATCTATACGGCAGTGCTAAGCAGACAAGTAGTATAATTCAACTTCGCAGAAATGGCCTATGACTCCTCCTTTTTTCAGGATTATCCATTTTTAGGAAGGGGTGATACGTAGATGAAAATTGAGAAATGGGATTCACAATTGATGGGGGAATTTGAAATGGGTAGAAATTCTACCTATTTTAAGGAATGAACTCGTTTTCTCATTTGATTGACACCGGCCATCTCGTCGCGGTTGAATTATATCTACAGCTGAGCTCAAAATGTGAAATCGTTTTTTAAAGTTTTATGCCCTCATGTATATTTTAATTGGATGCTATTTTTCAGAATTTTATTTGAAATTTCCTGTTTACAAATGACCATAAAAGAAGGTATTTAGGTAATATATATTACAAAGAATTATCTGATGACAATAATTCAATTTTGATAAAATTTGCAGATAAGACTTCTATGCTTAGTACTCCAGCATAGAACTTATATTATTTTTTAAGTTAAATATGTATTTCTGATAGAATTAAATTATTATTTTTCGAACCTCGGTTTTTCCGGCATGCCGGAAAGGACCAAGTAAGGGTTATTGGAAATCTGGTGACCCTGGAATTTTGCGGCATGCCGGCTAATGCGGAGTAATTTGTAGATTCATAAAAGAAAATATTTGTTCCCAAACGTATGTTAGGATCAACCTGCAACAACATTCGACAGCCATAACAATTAAAATTCTACGTGATTTGGATCATTCGCAGTTGGAGGAAGTTCCCTATATTTGCATCTCAACATTATATGGTGCTACAGATTAAATATTTTGATTTATATTTTAGGAAAATAACAATAAACGTCGATCAGAGGAAAAAAAAAAAATGATGTGCACAAAGATCAGCTTTTTTCCCTCTCTTTTAATGATATTGAAAATCATCAAACCTAGCATTGAATGAGACCAGCGAAATGAGTTAGGCCTATTTTTGATCCAAACACAATTGATTTTGGGTTGCTAATTCCAGTATTAATGTGAAATGCGACAAAAAGAAAAAAAAAAGCATATGTTTCTTCTTCACAGAAGATGTAGGACCAACTATGGTAGGAAAAATATTTTAAGGCAGAAATTCAAGTGAAACACCATTGCAATCGCTTCAAGGCGATCGCAAATTGCAATCGCTACTGGAAGTCGAATTACATTAGAATCGCATCTCGTAGCGATTGTAACTTTTCCCAGTTTGGGAATTTGCGATCGTCCGTGTTTCACTTGAATTCCTGCCTATATATTTCAAAAATTCCCACATTAACGATGAGAAAAAATAAAAAATCCCACAGCATAATTTTTTTTGAGTAATAAGCCTCATAAGGAGGTTAATTGTTTTCTTTTTGATATTGAAAAATAAAATTAAGAAATTAAAAAAACACATTTCTTCAGCTTTTGAAGCTTTACGAGCGTTTTTCTGAAAAAAGCAATTGCGCACCGCAGTGGAGAAGTAACTCGCCATCTTCTTTCGTTTCTTCCGAGCGAAACTCACGAAATTGGAGCCCATTCAGAACTCCAGTTCTTACTTTATTTTAAAGGCACTATAAAGTCAGTACCAAAATAAAAGTTTCAGTCCTTCTCATGAAAAGCTTTTTAACTGATTATACAATGATCATGAAGATTGTGAGAAGTAAAGGTACACAAGTGGACTTTTTAAAGTCTTGAATAAAACACATGAAAAATTCAAACCGTCGAATAGTCAATGTGAGGCTTTTCAATAATTTTTTTTCTAAATAAATTTTTTTTCAACAACTTAAAGCGCTCTTTCTGTAAAAAATCTAACTCTTTGAATTTCAGCGTTATTTTAAAGTTCTCCAAAAAATCCTGTTTTAACTAGTAGACTCAAAATCAGTAATTCAGTATCTTTTTTAATAATTTTTTAAAGTTTTACTAATTTTTTGCCCAATATATATATGTGTGTGTGTGTATTTTATATTATTTTGTTTTTTCCCATCACAGTGGAATCATGAAAATGCAGATAGAGGAATATCTCGCCACTTTTTAGAGTTAAAACCGTTTCTTTTCTGAAAAAAAGACCAAGATTTTCTTTTTTCAACACAGTTCTACTTCTCAGGACTGCATGCGATTTTTCTCAGCGGAGGAAATCTCGCGAGAATTGCCGTAGGCTACGTCGAGGAGAAAAACCTTAAATATTCACTTAGCAGAGAAGTCATGTCTACGACCAAATATTCTTACTTCAATGAAGAGGTGTTTTTCTTTTTAAATACGGGATTGAATCGATGGGCTTTGCTCAAGTGAAAGGAATAGATTCTTTACCGCTGATATTCTCAAACATATGAGAGAAAATATCCTTAAAAATTTAAGACCTAAAAATTAAAAAAAAAAAAAAAAGTCTTTTCTTTTTTTGACCGAACTCAAATCTGAGAAAAAATTTTGAATTGAAAATAATTTATGAGGCTCAGGACATCAAAGTTATCAAACAATTTTACTTATCAAAGAATAGTTGAAAGTTAAATTTACTATCTATTGCATAGAATTTGTCGAAAATTTCTGAGCAGTATGTACTTAACAGTTAAACAATCTTATTCGAGGCTGACGAGTGTCAATAAGCACGAAACTGCAGTCCTTGGATGGAATAATTGAACTGGCGGTATATTGCAAATAATAATTTCATTACATAAACAAATCCGTACCTCACAGCAGGACTAACCTAAGTCCGAAAATGATGATTTTCAGGTTATTACTGAATTGTGTGCAGAATCTTATCCTGCATTGGGTCATAAAGCGTAATTCTGAAAAACAATATATTTCATAATGATTTACGAGTGCAAAAAGAGTTCAGTATATTCCAATCTCTGTATGCACTGAAAAAAAAAAAAAAAAAAAAAACTTTTTACGCTCTCATGCAAAGTAGTAATAACGTGACGACACATTAATGTGGCTTTCAGGTGCAGAAGTAAGTTTACAAACAAATAAGTTTGTTTGTAATGATTTACAACATTATGCATTTATCTACTTATATTAAAAACTGAGTATCTTTCTATCTTTCTTTCTAACTATCTGTCTTTCTATGTCACGCTTCTTTCTCCTGAACGCCAATGAACTGAAAGTCGAACCAGGTACCGATAGATAGGTAATTTTCCAGGCTTCATTAGTTTCAACTTATATAATTAGTATACCTGGAAACCGAGCCCGCTCGGTTAAAAAAATAAAAATAAAAAGGTTTGTAAACTCGTGTTTTTTTCTAAAATGCGAAGTACTTATTTAGATAAACTTGAAAAGCATTTTTAAGCCTTTGGTTGCAATTACGCATCTAAAGCAGCCGTAATTTGTTTAAAAAAACACAACCTTATTTAATCCATGCTCACCGTAAAATCACACCCAATTTCATTTCATTTGGCGCCAAAGACGCGGGAGGGGTTGATGAGAATGGATGCAGAGTCCCTGTTCTCCAGTACGCATTTGGTAGCACTTTTTTGTAAAAAAATTCAATTGATTCTAAAACTTTTAAGTGTTACTCACCGAAATTTTGAACGCAATTCTTAGCAATGATAATAAAAACAATAAATATCAACAGAAATCAACCAGCAAACGATAAATTAAAAATTAAATTCTCTCACTCAAGATATTTACTGCAATTTATATTGTAATAAATTAAAATGCAGTAAAAGAAATGTCGCAGACGATAAATTTAGAATGGTTTGCTAGGAGTGTTGCCTCTTTTTCGGCCTCATTATTTCGGTCAAAGAATTATTTCATCGTTTACAAAGAACGTCACATCGCCAAAATTTCACTAAACTCACAAACATTTCACACGTCAATTTTTTCCTTCTCTACCTATTTTAAGGGACTCTTAGGGCCCTGCTCCACATTGGCGTAAAGCAGAAAATTAAAGCAGAAACGTAAAATGGATTACATAGTGTTGCTGTGGAAAGTACCCGGATTTTCGGTTTCTGCCTTCGGTTTCGGTCGCGTTTTACGCTGATGTGGAGCAGGGCCTTTAAGCCCGAACTCCACATAAGCGGAAAATCGACGGAAACAGAAAGCAGAAACTGAAAAATCAGGTTTTTCCCCTCTCTGCTGGGCAGAATCGCGGCAGACTCGGAAGTAGAAAATTTTCAACTTTTCTGCCGCTGCTAGCGGATTCCGCTTTGGAACAGCCAATAGGAGCTCGCCTTCAAATGTGAAGCTTTTAGCAATGGCGGCACCCGTATGTGTTGTTGAAAGCATGTCTACGAAGTACAATCTCGAAGCTTTTAAAGAAGAAGCACAAAATTATCCTTGTTTGTACGACAAAAAACAGAAAAGACTATAAAAATGTTGTTTTAAGGACATCGTTTTATGGACCACGATTGGTGCAAAATTTGGCCTAATCGGTTAGGAATATGATCTCGTTGGAAGAAATGGCGCCATCTATTGCATAAATGTAGTACCTTTCGATATTTTTTTTTTTCAGCCCCTTACATTTTTTGGTAAAAATATAATGAATTTTAATCACCTTTAAAGATATTTTCAATATAGTTTTGCAAATAAACATCAGACCGACATTTTTTTATAGTCTTAGCATTAAGAGAAGTTCAAAAAAGTCAATCGAAAGAATCTAACTTGCAAAAAATCAGAAAAAAGTTTTTAGATGAAAAAAAAAAATTCGTTGAAATCTTATTTTAAAGTTTTTTCGTTTTGAAAGGTGTTTGAGGTAAATGGTTTTGAAATTTGAAGCATTTATTATTTTTTAAAAAAACTGACATCTAGGATTCAAATGATGCACTTCGTAAAGACGAACTGCGATAAAAATGTGTATGTAGGCGGAGAATCGTCCTCACCCAAAAGACTACTTTCGTTTTTTTTTCTTTTTAATTCTGATAATGCAACTGTAAAATTGATCAAGTGTAATCCGACCATGGCAATAACTTCGTCTTGACCGTCCATTTTTCCCGCTGAAAGCACAAGAAAATGCTGAATACATAGAACCGCGCTGCTTTTCTGCTCTAAAAACCACCTGTTCGGCGGAAACTCAACTGAAACAGAAATTCCGTTTCTGTGTACGCTTTCGGTTTTCTGCTCATGTGGAGTTCGGGCCTTACTCTTTTTCTCATTTGATTGACAGGTGCCATCTCCTCACGGTTTTATTATACAGTGGCCGCCACGTTATGAATCACATTCATTCTAAACTGTTTGAGAAAACACCATTTGATTATTAAGTTAAAAACTCGTGATTTTATTTAAAAAAAAAAAAAAACTACGAATAAAAGTAAATGATTCGGAATACTTTCTTTAGAAAGTTCTTCCTCTTCACAGAACCAACTTCTTGTCAACAAAACCAATTTGGTGTTATAACAAATACAAAGCCATGTTTTTCCAACTTGATCATGTTTCTTGGTAATATGAAGAAAACCTCATCTGTGAACGAGGGGAAAAATACTTTCCTCCATACGCGAAACACATTGGAGGATTCATTCATCATTCTAAATCTGTCAAATAAAAATAAGATTCTGATAAGGTTTATATTGAGCTGTAACGACTGATCGGAGGCTGCTAACATGGACACAATGAATTTGACAAATCGGTGGATGAACTTTTCATTCTGCGCTGGCATTTTTCCAGGACACTCTGGTCCGATCGAATCCTTACGCCCCGCAGTCAATCTCCGGGGTAGAAATAAGGCCTTTGTGGGCCGAAGATTGCAAACTGGATGACTGGGCACTTGAGAAATGATGCCCCTCCAGAAGTTGCTTGGTCTGCGCTTTTGTGATTTTTGCCCGGCATAATGATGCGAGAGAGCGCTTCTATAAATGTAACCAGGACACACAGATAAGCTTATCTGTTTTGGAGAGAGTTTGCATGCTGTGGCACAATGGTGGGTTGTGTGGAGGGAATGTCTTGATGTAAGCAAATTGTAATTAATTGCGAATCAAGTCGTTTTTTGAGATAAGGATGAAGGTTTGGAGAAAAATAATCTTAAATTTTCATCTTTTTCAAAAAAAATTGAGTATAAATGGGCATGGTAGAACTGAAAAACAAATGCAAAGAAAGCACAAATTTTCAAGAAAATACAATACAGTGAACTCTCATTTATACGCCACCTCATTTATGCGCCTTTTTTACTTATACGACGAGTTTAAATCAGGGCTGCGGAGTCGGAGTCGGAGTCGGAGTCGAAGAGTCGGAGTCGGACTGATTTTGGACCAAAGGAGTCGGAGTCGGAGTCGCTGAAAAACATGTCGACTCCGACTCCGACTCCGACCACCTCCGATTTGGATGAAACTTTATGGAGGTGAAAACATATCTTTGAAACTAACAGATACAAATTTTCAGCGTCCAATATCCAAATCCTTAGCATCTAGGATCATTAAAAAGTGCTTCAAATGGCGGGTCTTTGCAGCAAAAATGCAATGTGTTAAAATAAAGTCTGGCCATTTAACAAAAAATGATTAGTTTTGTACGGAGTCAAATGACAATAGCGGCACTTGTCTTTTGCTCTTTAGAAAATGGACTTTTTGGGAGGTCACAGTGACCTCCGAGAATTGAGGTGAATGTGGTGAAATTACCGGCGAGAATTCTTGAGAAAATTGAACTTTTTGAGAGGTCACAATGACCTCTCATGACCTCCGACTGGGATACCCCAGTTTGCTATCTGCCCCCCTAAAGTGAGTCCTAGCTACGACCATGAATAAAAACGAAACTTTTAAAAATGGTCTTAATATTTCAACCTTTGTTTAGGGTTTTTCCCTCTTCATATTTGGGTAAAAAAAATAATAAAAAAAAGCAGGAGTCGGGAGTCGGAGTCGGAGTCGGAGTCGAAAGTTTTAAAATCCCGGAGTCGGAGTCGGAGTCGGAGTCGACCATTTTTCCTCCGACTCCGCAGCCCTGGTTTAAATGGTCCCAGCACATTCCATAGCAAAATAATGATAGTATCATTCATTTATGCGTCGCTCTGAAGATAAATATTTCACTTATGCGCCGAATTTTCCCCAAAAATGTAACAAATTTAATTTACTTTCTTTAAAAAAAGAGCATTTTTCTGCACTTTCAAATTAATCTTTCGCCTTTATTGCTCAAGAAAGGCATTTTTTCCGTACGAACTAGAGCTCGAAGAAGGACAATTATCTATTATATGCATTGTTTTAAAGGATGCAGTTTGTAATTAGGTATGCAACAATTTTTGTTTTCTTTTTATCATTGTAGTTACGTTATAGTAATTGCCCAACCGTAGTAATATGTTCCCTTTCTATAGAAACATTCTTAGTCATTCTCTCATTAGAAACTATGTTGCGTTTTAGTCCTTTAAACGGGATTGTTCACTTATACGTCTTTCTCACTTATGCGACTTTTTCTGTTGGTCCCTCATGCCGGCGTATAAGTGAGAGTTCACTGTATATAGCAATTTCAAGGCCACAATGGAGCCTTTTTAGCAATTCAGGAATGGTTAGCTGTAAGTAAATCGTAATTAATAATGATAAAAATTTGTCCTCCAAGCAGTTTTGTAAGATAAAGATAAAGGTTTAGAGCGAAACTATCTTCTTTTTTGATAATTTGGTATAAAAAGGCATGATTGAAGTGAAACACCAACATAAATAAGGCACAAATTATGAAGAAAATACAGCATCACCATCAAGGCTACAGCAGAAGATCTTCATCAATTCAGGAATGGTTTGTTGTAAGCAAATCGTAATTAATAACGATAAAAAATTGTGCACCATGCCGTTTTGTGAAATAAGGGTGAGGGTTCACAGAGACTTCATCTTAACTTTTTATCTCTTTTGATAAATTATTACAAATAGGCAAGATTGAAATAAAAAAACCTAGTTTAATGAAGCACAAATTATTCAGAAAATACAGTATATAGTAATTTTTAAGCTAACATGGAACCGCTTCATTGGCTGCTTCACCGCTTCACTTGGTGTTCTCTCACGGTTTTCTTGTTGTGTGTTGATCCTTTCTGCAATAATGAAGAGGCTTTATTGTGACCTTGAAATAGCTATACACTGAAGTGACAAAAGTCATGGGATAGCAATATGCAAATTTTCAGATGGCAGTAGCATCGCATAGAACAGGTATAAATGCGCAGTGCTTTTACAGAGCTTTCATTTCTGTTCAAGTTATTCATGTGAAGAGTTTTTAACGTGATGATGACCGCACGACGTGAATTAACAGACTTTGAACGCGGAATGTTAGTTGGAGCTAGACGCATGGGTCATGCCATTTCGGAAATCGTTAGAGAATTCAACATTCCCAGATCCACTGTGTCAAGAGTGTGCCGAGAGTATGAAATTTCAGGCATAACATCCCACCATGGACAGCGCAGTGGTCGACCGCCTGCACTTAAAGATCGAGACCGGCGACGTCTGCAAAGAGTCGTAAATTCTAACAGACAAGCAACACTGCGTCAAATCACCGTAGAAATCAATGTGGGACGTACAATGGACGTGTCTGCTAGAACTGTGCGGAGAAATTTGGATTTCTTGGGCTATTCCAGCAGAAGACCGACTCGAGTGCCTTTACTGACAGAACGACATCGCTTGCAGCGACTCTCGTGGGCACGTGAGCATATCGGTTGGTCCCTAGATGAATGGAAAACCGTGGCCTGGTCCGATGAGTCACGATTTCAGCTGGTAAGAGCCGATGGTAGGGTTCGAGTGTGGCGCAGACCCCACGAAGCCATGGACCCAAACTGTCAGCAAGGCACTGTTCAAGCTGGTGGTGGCTCCGTAATGGTGTGGGCTGTTTTTTCATGGCATGGACTTGGTCCTCTAGTGCGACTGGTTCGAACATTGACTGGAAATGCTTATGTGCAGCTACTTGGAGATCACTTGCAGCCATTCATGGACTTCATGTACCCAAACAACGATGGGATTTTTATGGATGACAATGCGCCATGTCACCGGCCCACAACTGTTCGCAATTGGTTTGAAGAAAATTCTGGACTATTCCAACGAATAATTTGGCCACCTAGATCGCCCGACATGAATCCCATTGAGCATTTATGGGACACCATCGAGAGGTCTGTTCGTGCCCAAAATCCTGCCCCATCAACGCTTTCACAATTATGGACGTCTATCGAGACAGCATGGCTCAATATTCCTGCAGAAGACTTCCAACGACTTGTTGAGTCCATGCCACGTCGAGTTGTTGCACTTCGCCGGGCAAAAGGAGGGCCGACACGATATTAAGAGGTATCCCATGACTTTTGTCACTTCAGTGTATGCTGCATTTTCTTGATAATTTGTGCTCTATTTAAGTTACACTGTAAAAAATTAATGTTGTTTGAACAGTATAATACAGCTAATTTTATAGTATTAAACTAAAAATAGCTAATTTCACAGTAATAAACTAAAATTGCAATTTTTTCAGTACTGAACTGTAAAATAGCAATTTCACAGTGATAAACTGAAATTGTTAATTTTACAGTTTATTACCGTGCATTTTACAGTTTTAAACTGGAACCTCTTCTGCCAGTATTATACTGTCGTTTATATTAATTAATAAATATATTAACAGAATTTATTTGGTGTAAAAGAATTGCTACGAAATATCTGTACCTCAGAACCAGACTAACGTAAGTCCATTTTCGTCATTTTTCGGTAGAGGGGAAAAACGAATGTCGAATACATCGTTTTTCCCCCTCTACTGAAAAATGACGAAAATGGACTTACGTTAGTCTGGTTCTGAGGTACAGATATATTTAATGTTAAGAATAATGTGACTAATTATTGTGATAATCATTACATAAAATAATGAGTAATGCTAAATAATAAATAGTGCTAATAATCATAATTAGCACTAATCATTGCTGAAATATCATAGCAAACTGCGAAAATTAATAACAAACTCAGGTAACTATTGTCGTATTGGATATTACATTTTTTATGTCACTTTTCTTTCTTTTATTCCTGGTAAAATTGTTCACTGTGGTAGACAAAAATTTTAGAGGACCAGTCAAATTTTCTGCGGACCGGTACGTGTGCGCCGGACCACCAGTTGAGAAACGCTGAGCTAAATGATCCAAAAGAGCGGGAAAAACGTGATTAGTTGGTATTTTGCTAGTAATTTGGTATTGGTTTTTCTTTTTTTTTTTTTTTTTCAACGTCTTTTCAGGCAATGTTGTTGTTACATGCCCCCGTTGGTCAGCAGAGCTAGACCAGGTCCATGAAGGATGGGGTAAGGATACGGCTTCCGTTTTTAAGAACACCATTTTTAGGTGGAAGACCGATTTTATGCTCAACACACATGCCATAAGGACCCGTTCATAGGGTAGGCCCCCATTCATTCATAACTCACTTTCACACACACAGAAAGGACAATGACATGAGAGAGAGAAAATACGCCCATGCCCCAGCCGGGACTCGAACCCGGGGCCACCGCATCACGGTCAGGCGTCGCTGTCCACTAGACGAGGTGGCCGGCTTTCAGGCAATAGTTTTGATTACTTTTTCCGTAATAGTTGAAGCTCAAGACATTAAACTTATTTGAATTTCAATGCAAAAGGAACATTATTTGACGACTGAACAAAATAGAAAACATACGTTTGAAAATCTCAAATAATTCTGATCTAAAACGAAACCATAAAAAAGTTTTTTTCTTAACAATCCAAACGAAGGGGAAAATGGCAGGCGTAGCATAGAAAACAGCAATTTATTCAATTTTCTCTCTTAAGTCGTTAATTTTATCGATTGGCATAATTTAAAAGAAAAGAAAGAAGCAACATGTAATGACGAGAACAATTGTTTGTTTTATTTTCCAGCTATTAGACGCATTTATGAGGGGAAAACCAGAAATTTAGAATTCCATTTTTGATTCTTATGTTTATTGGTTGTCATTAATTTCGAAAAAGGAAACTGCTAACGATCAATTATTTCAACATTGATACATGTTAAGGCTGTAAAGGATCTTATTCAAACAAAAGCTTACTGTAATTCAGAAATTTTTATTCTTCAGTTGATACATTTAATCAGGTTTGACGTAATGATAAGATATTGAAGTTGCCTATTTTTATAATTACATTAATTGTTTTATTTAACCTATCGGTTATTGTAAACATATTTTAACTTAGATACAGAATGAATTGAAAATTTAATGATACACAAATAATTTAATTCAGCACAAATTGCCCAATGGATCCTTGAACATGCACTGTTTGCGTTTGTTCATTAAAGGCTGCCTAAAAATACTCATGATTTCTGCTGCATTCACTTCAGCAATATTATCTTCAAAATGGAATGTAACATAGAACATAGTTCTAAACCAACAAATTAATAACATTTTTCATATTAAGTTCAACCTTTTTCTGATACAGAAAAGTATTTTCTCAATTCTGAAAAATTGTTCTCTAATTTCTCTATGCCGGAAATTAAAAGTATATTCAGTTACCTATTCGAGAAAACAATAAAATTTAGAAAGATGAACCCGACTGATCTCGTTTTGATCATCGGTCTGAACAACAACAAATAAAGAAATAAACTAAATAGAATTATCCTACTACATTTTTCATTCATCGTTTGCCGAATTTAGTTCATTTTTTATTATAATCTCATTTTTTAAACTGATGTCTCAGCAAATAAACTCTTCTATTCTACTGGCTGCATTACCAGAGCTTTAAAAATAATTTTAGTAGACTGAAATTTTGTTGCGCTAGGAGAGTGAAATTTTGGTCCGCGAGAACGAGAGTGACATTTTTTTTTTTTTGCTCCTTGAGTATGACATTTTCCTTACACAAGGCCTGTTACCTAAGCCCAAAATTATACTTAAGGTAAAGAATGTTATTTTTCTACTTTAACCACCTAATTCAAGTACACATCACTGGTAGAATTATTTTTTTTTTAAATTTAAAACAGAAATGCTGTCCAGGAGAGTGTTGTCCAGCCCTTCAGCCAGTGACCAGGAGAAATGTTGCCCAGCAAAAATGATACATATTTCAATTTTGAACATCAAAAACTGTAATAAGAATAACAGGCAAATCATATCAATAAAATACTCTAGGAATCCAAGAAAATTGTGAGAATGAGTAGTACAGCAGATTCAAAATTCCTTCTTTTTAACTGTAATAATTCAACTAATTCCTATGCAAGGAGAGGGACAAGAAAACCTTGGGACAAATTTTGAAGTGCCCTAAAAAAAACTTTATCAATTAAATAAATAAATTTAAACAATATTATTTTATACCTGTTAGTAAACATAATTTAATACTAAAAACCGTATTTGTGGAATGTTGTTATAAAATTCATTCAAGTACATTTCTGAAACAGATTAGGGAAAACTAGGCATTTTATTAAGCAAAAAATATTTTTCAGGAAACGTAAATGAATTATTGTATTATCATGAATGGAATAACAACGGAAAAATTATTTTTAAGTCAAAAAGAAGAAAGCATTTTCTACGTCAAGCAATTCAAGTGTTATCCTTCCCGGACGTGATACTATTATGATTTTGGAGAATCACGCAGCTTTTATTGCTTCAATGCACGTTTTTAAGTTAACTTTTTTCTTTTAGAACCTGGATAGGCTTTCGTAGTCTTTACGAAAGTAGTTTTTCCAAGTAATGTCTACATTTTAATCTGTTTTTTCACTAACAGTAGCTGCAAGATTTTACTCTTATAAAGCTTTAACTTTTCTTTAATTGGAGCAGTTAAAACTTCACCCAAAAGTAACTTTCATTCAACTATCGGAGAAAATCTTTGACCAGGGTGGAGCTTGTTCTTTTTTTTTCGTGGTAAAGGTGATTCTATATACATATATTTTCTCTCTCTCTCTCTCCCGCCTATGCAGGTTTTGCCTTTATTTACTTATACGTTTTTACTATTCTTAAGTTTCGCTCTCAATTCCTTTATCTTGTTTTTAAATGTTTTTAACCTTTTTAGCTTGCTTTCTCGTTAAAGTAAGAAACAATGAAAAAAAAAAAAAAAAAAGACACGTGAGAGGTGGCTTTGCGTTGCAAGAAATATCCCAAAATACAAAACAAAATGTCAAAAATAAATAAAGCAAATTAAATGTACCGAAAAATTAAATATTGGAAAACAGGGTTCTGAGACAAGGCCTTAAAAATTCGGAAAACGTGAACACAAAAATCGAAGTACTATATCTCGTAAACTCATTGACACAAGTTCTTTCCTTCATACAAATTCTTTCACCGGCTGAAAATATAGGTTTGTTAAAATATGCAAACAACGAGCAGCAATTTTTGTAATAAGTGTAAAACGAAAATCAAGCTCTCTTTGTAAAATTGCTGCTTAAATTTCAGCTATCTAATTAATAATCTTAAAATCCAAGTTTGAAGAAGGAAAAATATGCATCTATTCCCAGATTTAAAATTTGAGAATATACGACAATTAATACATTTGGTTGAAATGTCCTAAAATTAATATATCTCATATCCATTATTTATTCCCATCTCCGGAGCAGTGAGATTGGTTAGGACCATCATAGGCGAGGAACTATCGATTAAAATAGTCTTAATGGATGCATTTTTTAGCGAAGGAAATTTGTTTTTGTTGTTACATTCTGCATATGTTAAGCATATAAAAACATAAAGCTTCTATTTTTACAATAAGTTACATACCTGAACTTTGAGTTCAAAGAAGGGAGTAATCTGAATATCCACACACTGTATTTAAAACAAGATCTGTTGTCTTGTTTTTCAATTAAAAAAATGGGTGACTTGTATCATGGGGAAGAAATTTTGATGCCATTACTGCCCTTTGTCAATGAAAAAGCATTTTTACAAAAACTTAAATATACTTAAACAATTAGAATTTGAGACACTTGGGGAAGAAATAATAAATAAATATATTTTTTAATTAAACAAGTAATTAAGCAACATGAAGAGTAACAGCATGTGTGTGACATGCTATGAAGGTGATAATTCATTCTTTGAACTAGAAAAACGTTAAAAGAAAAACTATTATAGTAATTGTTGACGGAAATAAATGGGTATATGTTCAATGATGTTAAAAAATATTGTTAAAAGAATTTTTCTTTAAATCTTTTATTGTAAAATACATGTGAAGGAATCACAGGTTTTGAAGAATAAACCATATTCGAAAAAATGCATTATCGAAGTAAAGGGCAGAAAGCTATTTTGTTTGATTGGGGATGTTTATTTATTTAACTTCTACAGTTGTCTTTGATTCAAAAACTTTGATTGTGTTTTTAGAAGTCATAGAATAAAGAACAAAGTAAAACTGCTTCCCGTTAACTTTTTTCCTAAACAAAATACTACGTTCAATCCAATCTACTCCGCTCTCTTTGAAATGACCATGTTATTAAATAAATGGTCTTGGAGTCATTCCAGGGGACACATTCTCTTACGTTTAGACGGGAACCATTGAGCCCGGTTGTGCTTTTAAGTTGATTATTCAGTATGCAATGATGTGTCTCATATCAAAATGAATAGAATGTCCTAATTTATTCCATAAAACCTATAGCAGTTGTCGAAGATTTTCTTAGAAACTTCAGTCGGTATTTGTGCTCAGAAAAGCTAAACCTATTTGCAGCAGTTGTTTATTTGTGAAGGAGGTCAAGTTTTAATTTTACGTTAGAGGAAGATATTTAACATAGAGGAAGAGTGAGGTGCAAAGACTCAATTATATTTTTCGCTATTAAAAATACAGAAATCAATTTATTTCAAATTTTATAGGGTCATTCTACGAAAAAGCCGCCATCTTGTCCCACACGTGGCGGTCACGTGTTTCATTAAAAAGGGGTGATTTTAGAGTGAAATGAAATAAATTTTGTTGAGTAAGAAATTGCAAACCGATGTGGGATTTTTCAGGCAAAAAATTTTGTTCATTACCTTTTAAAATGACCGCTTTTTAATGAAATATATGAACGTTACGTGCGAGACAAAATGGCGGCGTTTTCGTAGAATGAACCCATACAATATTTGTTGCTGTAAAAGGTATTACGAAAAAAGATTTTGAAAAACTACAAATTCAGGCAAAAAATAAAAAAATAAAAACGAAATTCCATTTTGTCTCACTGTTCCACTAGTAGAAGGGCACAGCAAGGAAAAATAAGCGAGAACAAAAAGACGCACAAACTAGCAACCTTGGAAGGACTGAAATTTACCTGTAAAAATATGAGTGACTAACTTATTACCCGGCGTTGCCCGATGCTTATTTATACAACAATGTTCCAAGGTAACTAGAACATGAATTATAATTGTTTTTTACTTATTTCACGCTAAACTGAACTAGGTGAGCCTTAAATTGATAATTCATTGTTAATCGTGTAATTATTGTTGGAAAATACTCATGTTTAAAAGTGTTAAATTTTATCAATTTGTATGCGGGTCATTCCATGTCAAGTTATCCAACTTTTTTACCTTACATTTTTGTATTTCTTTCAAATTTGGCTCATCAATTGTACCCCTTGAGGTAATCAAAAGCCTCAATTTTTAAATTTTTATCTCTATTATGTTTTTATTCATGAGACTTTGAACTTTGGAAAAACCTTCGTTTTTTCATGAATGCTTAAACATAAAAGGGACCATAACTCAGCGTCAAATATAGATAGAACGATTTGGTTATTGGCATTTTAAAGTACGTTAGTTGCCGCTTAATCTGATATGCAAGATGACTAATTTGATAAAAATTTTATTTCTTAAAAAATGAAATTTAAATTTCAAATTTAAATTTCTCAAAAAACATATGATGAATTTTTTTTCAAAAATTTTTCAAAAATTCTTGTGTATTTTACCTTTGTCTGTACAAATTTTCAGGTTGGGATCTCAATTAGATCATATTTTTTTGAATTTTTAAATAAAATTGTATAGGAGAAAAAAATTATTTTTTTAGATTCTATTCATTTAAATATTAAGTTCTCTTGCCTTGTGATGGTCTAAAAAGTAGTAAGTAAACATGACTATGCTTGAAGTGAGCTGGCATGAACTTGTAGATTGGTCAGGTTCCTTCCCCCCTCCCTCCCCCTGTACAACCACTCTTTTTTATTTCAAAACTATTCAAAATGCTATTTTTTTTAATTGATACAAAATGAATAGTAACCCTATTTAAAGTTGGTAAATGGGTTCCCTTATAATTAGACAAAGTATCCCCCTCCCCCACCCAAATATACCATTAACACTATACTAATATGACGTCTAACCTGGGGATTGAATTGAGGATTATTTTTACCCTAGATAAGTGAGCTCGTATGAACTTGTAGATTGGTCAGCTCCCTTCCCTCCCTTCCCGGTCCAACCATCCCCCCCCCCCAACTGTTCAAAATGTTGAGGATTATTTTCATCCTAGGTATATATTGTTTTTTAGACGAAGCGTTTCTTTTTCAATCCGACCTTCACAAAGTGCACTTCCATTCAATATCTAAATTTAAACTTACGATTCATTTCATCCCCTACCCCAGCACCAATCTTCAATTTTGGGGGGAGAAAAAAAAAAGGTTCGCCCCAAATTATAGCAAACAGCAAAATAGCTCTGTTTCCCTTTGTTCTCATAACGTTTTTCCATTATTTTCACAAAAACTGAAAAGAAATCAAAGTATCAGGTCATACATCAGTCCCCATAACTGCCTTTTTTTTTCTCTCATTGGACAAAACTCATGAGCTAATAAGAAAGAGTTACAAACAGAACAAACTGAAACACTACCGTACATCAGTAGAGACTAAGGCTTTGAAATCTGGGGAGGAGGGGATGATAAAAAAATAAAAGTATGGATAGTGAAGGTAGGGTAAGGAAAGGGGGCGGGAACAATCTGTAAAGAAGTTTAACAACATGAGAGGTTATGCTCAAAAAAGCAGTGTTTGTTTAATCTGTAATTGATTTTAATGTATGTATACAGATATATCTTGCAGCATTACTCTCCCTTACAACAAAATGAAAAAGAAAACAAACAATTAAAAACAAATAAATAACAGCTGCACTCTAGATAATGGGGGAAGAGAGTTATAGGGATACAGACATATGATCTGATACTGTGATTTCTTTTCAGTTTTGTGCGAAAAGAATAGAAAAAACAATGAGAACTAGGAGTGCTTATTTTGCTGTTTGCTATGATCTTGGGGCGAACCATTTCTTTCCTTCCTCTAAAATTGGTGCTGGGGTACGAGATGAAACCAATCATTAGTTAAATTTCAGGTATAGAATGGAAGTACACTTTGTGAAGTTCAGATCGAAAAAGAAACACTTCGTCTGAAAAACAATATATACCTAGGGTGAAAATAATCCTCAATTCAGTTCCCAGGTTTGACGTCATATTAGTGTAATGTTAATGGTATATTTGGGTGGGGGAGGGGGATACTTCGTCTAATTATAAGGAAACCCATTTACCAACTTTAAATAAGGTTACTATTCATTTTGTATCAATTAAAAAAAATAGCATTTTGAATATTTTTGAAATAAAAAAGAGTGGTTGTACAGGGGGAGAGAGGGGGGGGGGGAAGGAACCTGACTTATGTACAAGTTCATGCCAGCTCACTTCAAGCATAGTAATGTTTACTTACTACTTTTTAGACCATCACAAGCAAGAGAACTTAGTATTTAAATGAATATAGAATCTAAAAAATATCACTTTTTTCCTGTACAATTTTATTTAAAAATTCAAAAAAATATGATCTTATTGAGATCCCAACCTAAAAATTTGTACAAACAAAGGTAAAGTACACAAGATTTTTCGAGAATTTTTAAAAAAAAAATTCATTATATGTTTTTTGAGAAATTTAAATTTAAAATATAAATTTCATTTTTTAAGAAATAAATTTTTTATCAAATTAGACATGTTGCATATCATATTAAGCGGCAACTAATGAACTTTAAAATGATATTTACCAAATCGTTCTATCTATATTTGGTGCCAAGTTATGGTCCCTTTTATGTTCAAGCATCCATGGAAAACGAGAGTTTTTCCAAAGTCTCAAAGTCTCATAAATAAAAAAATAATAGAGATAAAAATCTAAAAATTGAGGCTTTTGATAACCTCAAAAGGAACAATTGATGAGCCAAATTTGAAAGAAATACAAAATGTAAGGTAAAAAAGTTGGATCACTTGGCATGGAATGCCCATGCTTAATTAGTACTTAGTGTATGCTTAGTGTATGCTTAATGGAATGCTCAGGCTTAAATTTCAAAACTTTGCCTATGTGAATTCTAGTGAATCAAGGAACCTCTGCGCCAAGTTTGATGAAAATCCGACGAAAACTCTGGATTTGTATAAGGAACAAAAGTACAAACATACATCCATTGTTGCCGTTTGGATATTAATAAAAAGGCTTTGGAATCATAAATTTTATATCTTCTAGCAGACATTAGTGACATGTGGTACGTGAGAAAAGGCAAAATATACAGAAATCTAAATTGCGATACATACATGTGATTTCATATCATTTGAAAATTTAATGATATAAACTTTCCAAACATGCAATAACTTATCTTTTGCTGTAAATTCTACGAGAACAAAATCACCAATTTAGTCTCAATCGTTTAAAATTTTATTCGCGTAAATAGTTTCTTTCTTTTTTTCTCACATCGTTTATTTAATGGAGCATTTACTTGAGAAAATTAGATGAAGTTTCGTAATGGAAACGTTACCTTATTTCTGAAGTACATTTATACTAAAAAGAATAAAAACTTGAAAAAAAAAATTGAACCAACTTCAGAACTTCAATCGCAAAAAAATATTTTATTCTTTGAACACCATCAATACTACATTTAAACATAAGTTTTGAATTCGGCACAAAAACTATAAGTTAAAATGGCTTTCTTACACTGCCCTGAAGCCTCAGACATAAAACTTGGCAGTCATGTCCACATGATTACGAAAGTAACCCACTTAGAAAGGATTTTTTCGAAATATCAATTAGTTCGGGAGAAATTTATTAAAACCCCTTAATTTCTGTGAAATTAAAACCTGTAATTGAAATTTAAATCCCTTATTTTCGAAGTCTTTGATCCTTTAAATCATTATTCGGTACTTCATCTCAACTTTTGGCCGATAGTAAATTTGATATTTTGTTTCTCACGTGATTCTTCGAGGCTTTTCTCAAGTCAAAGAATAATGTTTCTGTTCTTTGCTTTCACTTTTTCAAAACTGGAAACGATGTTTTTAAGAACATCACAAATAAAATATCATGTGCACACAGATATATATATATATATATATATATATATATATATATATATATATATATATATATATATATATATATATATATATATATATATATATATATATATATATATATATATATATATATGGCTTTCGTTTTCAAAGAAAATCAATACTTTAAAAGGATCGTTAATGACAGTTAAACATTCTGTCAGTCATTTCTGAAGTACATTTACACTAAAAAGAATAAAAAAAAAAGATGTACCGAATTCAGAACTTCAATCGGCAAGTGCTCTAAAAAGCAAAAAATAAATTTATTCTTCGAATAAAAAATAATTTTATTCTTTGAACACCATCGATACCACATTTAAACATAAGTTTTGAAGTCAGCGCAAAAACTATAGGTAAAATGATGTTTACTATATTTTGCTAACATTTTTCAGAGAAACCATTGCAAGTTAAGAGCTGAATATTTGTACCATTACATAAATATATAGTTGTCAATGTAGTGTATGCGAATGCAATTAAAGAACCTGTATTAATTACAGTTTATATTTATACTTGAATTAGTGTCGTATGATTCTATTTAGTGTTTTTGTGCCGACTTCAAAACTTATATTTAAATGTAGTATCAATGGTGTTCAAAGATTAAAATTATTTTTTACTTTTTAGAGCACTTGTCGATAGAAGTTTTTTTTTCCTGAAATATTTTTATACCTTTTTTGCGATGACTTCAAAACTTATGTTTAAATGTAGTATCGATGTTGTTCAAAGAATAAAATTATTCATGAGCTGTTAATAAAATTTTAGTTTTACTCGGATTATTATTGAAGAAAACAATGCCACACAGTGCTTAAAAACATAATGAAATTAAATGTTGAAACTTTACGGAATTCGCTTACGGGTCGAAAAGAGAAAAGTGCTATTCGCGTAGCTCTTTGCGAGTTGCCACATAGTAGGGGGGGGGGTGGGGAATGTAAACAGGGGCACATGTGAGCAAACGATATTTTACCCAATTAACATGAATAGAAAACGCTGAAAAAAAATTTGTAGGTGGTAACACAAGTACTATATCCTGCATGAAATTTTGTTTTTTAGTTATCAAAGATCTTATGTTTTGAGAGGTGCAAATATACTTTTATGTTCCTGTTCTCCGAGTAAAAATACATTCAAAACTATTTTTTTTTTTTTTTGGTGATTTGAACTTTATTCGTCTTAAAGTGACATTGATAAGGAAAGTTTTCATGCACTTTTTTTTAAATTGAAAAAAATATAGTTTATTATCAAATTAGTCCTAAGTTGAGATAAGGGGCAGATGTGAACAGTTCATATGTACCCCATAATTAGTTATTTCAATTTCAAAAATTGTTGATATACAGTCAAATTAAGAAATATTGAATAACTAAAAGTTTCAATACTCAATATTTAATTGAAATTTGAAAGAGTTGCAAAGAAAAGAAAGTTAAACTTGATAAACTATTGAAAAAGGAACAGTTAAAAGTTGTGGTAAGTGACGCTGCGTCCGATATTAGTTTTAAAAAGGAATTTGTGCTGAAGTCAACCTTCCACCAGAAAATTTAGCTGTGCATGACTTTGTTCTTATAGAATTTCTTTTTCTGTAAAACTTGAACGCTACAATGTTTGTTGAATTGAGACAATAAATCACGTTGAATAAATACCTTGATATTTTCATTGTAAGTGCTGGTAATGTGTAATAAGCAGTAGCCTTAAAAATATGCTTAGGTGTATTTTATTTTCATTTATGTATCCGTGTTTTCTTGTGCCCCAGGTGTGTTTACAACTGCTCCCCTACTGGGGCACATATGAACAAAATTTAACATACTTTTGTCTTATTTTTTTGGCTGGAATTCACTGTTGAAGAAGATAGGTAACCGCATGAAAATACTAGCAAATGTTTGATCTATCATGTATAGCACTTGTTTCTTTTATATCTTAAACTAAAAATTGAAAAATACAAAAATACCATTTATGTTCACATGTGCCCCCTCTCCCTATAGCTATATATTTTAGTGCTTTTGAAACGAAATTTAAATTTTAAAAGAAAATAAATTAAAATTGAGGAACTGTCTAAAGATTTTTTTCAGTAGTCTGAATATAAAAAAAATATTTGCTTTTATGTAAAAATTAGTCGTACATTTAATAATAAGGATTTTAAATAATCAAGAACTATTTATTATTTTTGAAAATTTTTTCCAGTTTTCGGAGGGTCCCATGGGCCCCCTCTGGAGTCGCCACTGGTTCGATGTACCCGTCCCAGGGTTGCCAGATTTAAGAACTGTAAATACGGGACAGGCTCTTGGGGGGGGGGGGGGATTGAGAGATGAAGTCTCAAGGTTGAATTTTTGCAACCTTGACTTTGATATTAAACGTTTCTCACAAATATAAATGAAGAAAAAAATACACAATGATCATATGAATAAAAACTTCATTTTTTACCATTGCATAGTTATTTTTCGTCATGAATATTGGTGGGGAAAGGTTTTCCACTAATCATTGTGAAAATTCGTATTTCCCTGTTAACCCCCTTTTTCCTGACGCAGGCCCGTCATTTCAAATTTTGCCGGTTGGGGGGGGGGGGGTGGAGGTAAATTATACCAAATTCTAATATAAATTATACCAAAAAAAGCAAAAGCCACGCCCACTTATATGTAAATACATTAATTTCCAAAACCAGGGGGGAGGCCATTGACCACCCGTCTTGATGTCCCAAATGACTGGCCTGCCTTGGCGTGAAAGATATAATAGTCGCTTCTACTGATGACTAATGTTCAGTATGTACTTTTTTAAAAAGCTAGACGTGCCAATAGGGAAATTTGAACACAAAATAATTTTAATGAGTCATTAACAAAAATTTTGATTACAATTGAGTAGACATAGATTTAAATCTTATTACTTGAACTCACTATAAGAAGTTAACCTAAAACAAATTAAAAAAATCAGTATTCAATATCTTTTGAGGAAAAACTACAGTTTTGTCAATATTATAACATAATTATTTTTATATAACCTCGAAAAATTCCTTCTTTTTAAAATCACTAGATTTTACTGCTGCAATAATTCTTTCTAAGTTTGGATGGTCTTTAAGATGCCATAGAACTCACTGTAATTTATATTTCTGTCGTTCATTGTAAAATTATGCATCTTCATGTTTTTTCGCGTATTTGTTTGCTAAATGGAATCTTTTAGTATAAAAGCGAAGCGAAGCAAATTTCAAAAAATTGAACTTGATTGATTCAAAAAAAAAAAAAAAAGTCTAGTGATTAATAGTAGCTGAACACATATATATTTTTTTATAATTGAAAAAATTGAGAAAGGCTTTTTATATAATAAGGCATAGTAAAATCATTTACAAGGAGATACACCACTTTTACAATGAACTTTTGTTGAATGATTGTCACAATAATTTCTACTCTAAATGAATAGAACACTAACATTACTTCAGAACAGGAATATACTATTATAATTCAATCAATTTTCTTATCACTCTATTTCACATTTTTTGTCTTACTTCATTTTTTTTCTGAAAATAATGTTTAGTTTTGTAAAACGCTGCTTCTAGCCAGAATACGGGACTTTAGCCATCCCGTATCAAGGCTCCCCGGGACGCGGGACAATATTTCAAAAAACGGCACTGTCCCTTGCAGGGCCTGATTACTGAATAGGCCAACTAGGCCATGGCCTCAGGCCCCCACAATTTAGGGGCCCCAAAGGGCCAAAAATGCCGTAGTTAATGCCTAAATTTGTTTCATCCTATGCCTAAAATTGTAAAGCCTCAGTGAATGGGGCCACAAAAAAGTATTTGGCCTAGGGCCCCGTGATATCTTAATCAGGCCCTGGTCCCTTGAAATCCGGGACGTCTGGCAACCCTGACCCGTCCCCCTGTTTGTCTTATCGTAGCCTACGAGGTTGCATGAAGATTAACCTCGTTGGTTACGCTCTGACAGCAGTGAAGTGAAAATATAGGCATCGATTGGTCGGTTGTGCTGTCATCTTGTGTTCAATTTTAGAAACAATCTTAAATTTCTAAAATCGTCAAACAGCTGTTTGTCACGGGCATTTATTTCAGCGTGGAAATAAATGTACAAATAAATATTAATATTAAAAAAAAAAACTGCGATAAAGTTTGTGAGTAAAATTTAAAAAATAATAATAATTTTGCAACCATAAAATAAAACAAAAATCAGTATTTCTACCCAACTTAGAAAAAATATTCAAACGTTAAAAAAATGTTTCATGGGTATTGTTTTTATTTTTTGTCCGTAATCAACAGCAATCTGAATGCATGGTAATGATTCCATTAGTATGTGATAGTAATGGAATGTAAATTACCGCAAACTCACGATTACCTGCAATTTGTTTTTTCCACGGATCTTTCCCGTTTTTATTTTCTTTTCTTAGTGATTAAGAATGCAGAAAAATTAAAGTGCGTTATTTGTCAATTTGGGCTTTTAAAGATATTTTTTAGAAGTGTATGTTTTGTGTTATTGACTGTTTTTGCTGTTGCATACACTAATATCGTGTTATACTTGTTTTTCGGATTATCCGCGGTGTTCGCTTTTCCTTGGTTACTATGAGACCCTATTCTGTGGTCAATCTGGATTTTACTGCAGATCACTTTTTAGGATGTCGTATAATATTTTTTAGGGACGCACCGATGAGCAAATTGGCCGATTACGGATCAATCGGCTGTTGATAATTCGCCTACTAATCTGCCCGGACCGATTAATAATCATGATTATTTTTAATGCTACCAATTTCACTATCAGTTTACTTTTTTTTTACCATTTCGAGTTTAGGAGTAGTTAATAATTTATTTTTGCGAGGCCATTTACTTTTCTCCATATTCCAACTGTTCCCAAAATAATTGCAGAATTTCATCCTTTTTTTTTTAGCGAAAAAGATACAATGTGTTAACTAGACATGGAAAAAAATAGAGAAAGAATTCTGCGCGCAAGCTTTAGGAGTACTTCTAATTGAAATTAAAACAAAAATATTAGTAGCCATTTTATTCGAGACTTTTATTCTTTGTGAAAATTGAAGGTCATCTAAAATCACAATGATAAAGGAGAATAGTATCGACACGTGAAAACTATTGCAACATTAGGTACATGCACGTATTTATTCAAGTTAGAAAAAATACTTTACTAAGAAATTTATATCAACTGTGAGGATATTTGTTTCTATACTATTTCGTGCTTTGAATTATTTGTTATATTTTTACGCACTTATTTGTTGTTTAATAAATTATTCATCGTAGCTTATTGTTTAAGGCATACTTAAAGTAATTTTAGTGAAAACATTTTTTTCTGTCGATTAATTGGCAAAATTTGGGCAATTATAAATTTTCAGGGAAGTGGCAGATTAATAGGTGCATTCCTATTACTCATCATGATATTAAAGTTTAAATACATATAGCTGTTAGTGCATGTAAGACTTCTGTTTGCTGAAATATTTTTTTAGTGCATCATTTATTTTCGTCGATGAATTTAATACACTTTAGTTACAGGTCTGTAACTTGAGAGCTCATTAGGAAGCAATTGCCCCCCCCCTCCTCAATCTTAAGGAATTGATGTATTTCCGTATATGTGGGAGTGGTTTTTGCTGTTTTTTGACAGAATGTGTAGTGAGAGTGTGTCCTTTGTTCCCCCCCCCCCCCTCCTACGTCCCCGGGAAAATTTTGAAATGATGAGCCTGGTTTTATGTGTTTCGCAGATTTTTGTACACAGACTGTGTTTATTTGTTTATAATTCTTCTCTCAAATTTTATTTAAATTTAGTATAAGTGTTATTTGGATTCAGATTAACTGAAATCAATTGGTTAAATATGTAAACTATTTTTTGTAAATTTTTGAAAAACATTTTACAAAATTGTTTCGAATTTTTTATAGAATAGTTGTCATAAAATTTCTTCGTTAAAACATTAGAAATTTAGAATGGATTCTACACTTATATTAATTTCTCAAGTAAAAATATTGTTAGCAATTATTATTCTTTCATCATTTTTAAAATTTAATTTTATTTCTCTTGGTTTGAGGACAGAAAATAAGTTTCCTTGATGATAGGAAGACAAAGCTCCAAATACAGATTTTTTTTCCATGTAAAGGAAGACTAAAAAGACTGTGTAACATTATTTTTTTCACAAACTCTAGCCTGCAGTTCAAAATTAATTTTTATTCACAGTTCTAATTCGTTGTCCTCTATTAAATTTCTCATTGTAGGCTCGTGTAGCATGCATTAGAAGCAGCAGCCCCTTCCCATGAGTTAGTGAGCTGCTTCTTGAAGAAAATTTATTAAAACCTGTGGTTATCTAGTATCTAGCTGAAAAACAAATCAACGCTGGAACAAAGGGATGGCTACGAAATTTTTAGCACCAGATCTTATATATTTCACTGTTTTATTAGTGTACAACTACACTGCAAAAAAAAAAAAAAACCCCGTTGTTTTTGCTGTATAATATTGGCAGCAGAGGTTCCAGTTTAAAACTAAAATGCACAGTAATAAACTGTAAAACTAGCAATTTTAGTTTATTACTGAAAAGAAGCAATTTTACAGTTTATTGCTACAATTCAACAGTTTATTACCACAAAATTAGTTGTAATATACTGCAAAAACAACAGTATAATACTGGCAGCAGAGGTTCCAGTTTAAAACTGTAAAATGCACAGCAATAAATGGTAAAATTGGCAATTTTACGGTTTATTACTGTAAAGCAGTAATTTTACAGTTATTAGTGTAAAATTAGTAATTTTTTTTAGTTTATTAGTGTAAAATTGGCAATTTTGCAGCTTTTTTTTACTATAAAATTAGCTGTATTATACTGTAAAAACAACATCCATTTTTTACAGTGTAGTGGATTACACGTGAGGTTGTACATCAAAGGAAATGATCCTTTCCTTTTCATTGTAGGTTTTTGGTGCATGCATTGATAATAGCAGCCCCCAAATGTTTCCCTGGAGTTTCTGAGCATATCTTTTACAGTTGTACTAATGAACAGGAATTTAATGAGTTACTGTTTAACTTTTTTTCTTTCATTTAATTTTCAAAGTACCTGAATGAGTTTTAGTTATTTTCATGATTTTCCTCTTTTTATCTTTATTGAATTTGTCTTAATCTTATGAGTTTTAGTTATTTTCATGATTTTCCTCTTTTTATCTTTATTGAATTTGTCTTAATCTTATTAAATTTGTTATTGCTTTCTAGAATGTATTAGGGTCATTAAAAATGCTATAGACCAAGACAGTTTCTATTTGTTTCACATTTACGTACAAAATTATAAAATTTCAGCATTAAAAAATCCTAAAATCCCCTAATAAAATTTCAGCATTTTAATCTTAATGGAAGATGATGTTCAAACGTCCTTCATTTTTATGTTTTTCGTAATTTCTCATAATTTTCGAGTTTTCCCCAGTTATTCGCAGATTTTTCAATACATGAATAAAAGTTGAAATATCTGGAAGCATTTTTTAAAATCTGTTGCACCCAGTTCCATTTAAAGTAGTGGGATGTTGAGAAAAAAATTGCAGACTTTAAATTTTGATGCTATTGAAAGATAGGTGCTACTAGATGAAAATGCAAAATCACTGACAAAACATTTTTAAGTGGATAAACTACATTAAACAGTATAATTACATTAGCTCGGTTTAGTTAAAAACTTGTAGCAAATTCTTGTACAATTATATAAAACACTTAAAATTCACTAAAACTTGACAACTGTTTGAGCAAGGAGCACTATCTTTTTATATGAGTAAGAGGTTGAAATTTTGACAGTATATTATGATGGACAAATGTAAAAAAAAAAGGGGTATCCTGATTTGTTGGGCACACAGTTTTTCAAAAATTGATTTGTAAACCACCCTACTGTATACGTTTATAATGCTTTCTCTGATCTAGTCGTTTCTTTTTCTTGAGATGCATTTAATCATCATGATCAGGCGTTTCTGATTATCCAATTAGATACATTGCAAAAAATGAACTGTTGTTTATACAATATAATACTGGCAGAAGAGATTCCAATTTAAAACTGTAAAATGCACTGCAATAAATTGTAAAAATAGCAACTTTACAGTTTATTACTGTAAAGTTAGAAATTTTACCGTTTATTGCCGTAAAATAGCTGTATTATACTGAAAAAATAACAGTATAATACTGGCAGCAGAGGTTCTAGTTTACAACTGTAAAATGCACGGTAATAAACTGTTAAACTAGCTATTTTACAGTTTAGCACTGTAAAAGTAGCAATTTTACAGTTTATTACTGTAAAATTAGCTGTATTTTATTGTAAGAACAGCATTCATTTTTTAGTGTAATATGCAACTGTATTGTAAAAGTCTTGTTCGTGTATGTAGTGTTGTGCAGTGAATGGAAGAAAGACTTTGCAATTAAGAAACAACGATTGAACGAAACTTTATTCAAAGTTGACGAACATTCAAAAGCTACTTTGTGCTACTAATCCAGAGGAAATCATCTTTTTTTTTCATACATAGAAATAATCAAAACTTGAACTGAGCACCATTGCAAAATAACACAGAGCTACAGGCTAGCACTGCATGAAACCAGCAAATGTATAAAGAGTAATGATACATATGTACAACAAAAATTCATGTATGTACAAAAATTATATACAAAATCCTTACCACGCAACATTTGACTACATGCAAACTGGCAACTTCAAATGTTCACTTTCCTAATTCTGATTTCTGTTTGTGATATTTCACCTAAAATTATTTGTTTGATAAGCACTATAAATACAGCGATGACAACAGCTAGAAAATTATTTGCAAGCAACAGAGACTAAAGCTTTGCCATTAACAAAAGGACTGCTTTCTGGTGTTTTTTTAAGAACAGCAACTGCACTTGTATAGGAGATTCTGAAACGGAACTGCTCGGGTTGCTTATTTATAAATACTTATAGACAAATATTTCAACATGAGGTACCATGAGGTCAATTAATCACCATATTAAGTAACGCGAGCCAAACTTTCTGATCGATGCCATTCAAGAACATAAAATATGGAGCATGGGAAAACTTCAATATTTTCAATCACTATCATTAGTTAATGCTCTTGGGCTTTTGAGTTTAAGGCTACTTCCAGTTAAAAAAAAATGTTCCAGATAAAGTAATATATTTGTTGCTGAAAAGCAGAGTCTAGCGTGCAATGCAAGAGTGGCCAAAATTAAACCTGGTTGCCGAAATTGGTTTTTGGTTCTGATACTTTTAAACGATTTTGATGGTTTAGAATAAAATTTCGGCTACTACAGTCAACTCTCGATAGCTTGAAGCCTTATAACTCGAATATTCCACTATTTCAAAATTTTAATTGGCTTTCAAACTCTTGAGAAGGTGGTAGGAACTTTCTGTAACTCAAACTACCAAAAATTTGAAGATTTTAGCCAGTCCTTTGGGATTTAGAGTTATTGAGCGTTGACTCTGCTTGTGTGATTTTTTCAGACACTAGCAAGCAAGTATATCGAGTTATCTGTTGCCAACTTTAGCTACCGTAGTACATCCTGTTAGTTCATGTCTTTGTTTAAAATACGTTTCAAAAATTATTTCAAACTGAACAAAAACGAATTAGTACCATAATGGTTATAAACTTTTAATCAGTAACTCAATTTTCCAAAAAATTCTGTCATCAAAACTATAAGACTTTTACATGAGATCGAATTTAGGACAAGTATGTTATCTTTCATTTTCTCCTAATTAAGGGGAAAAGCAATTTATCGTCGTAATAGGTGGTACAGGATCCATAGAATACAGTCACCTATACTATTTGCTTCCGTGATATATTGTTATAAATGTTTAGATCATTTTGATAAATAAGTATATGTATTTAAACATAGTATAATTCATGAACGAAAATCTTACAAGTCAATTTTAGCTTACTTGCTTTTATTACCTTTGAGGACTAGTCTTCAAGTTGCTAGGCATTCTTTCAATTCATTTGAGCGAATGGCCTCAGTTTCAGTTTGGCTTCGCGATTGTGAAATACCAAAATTCAATTATTGTAAAAGAAGGAACGACAATAAAATACAAAATTCATGTATCCAAAAGTTCTGCCAAAATAGTTGTATGAAAAGTTTCTTTTTTCTTTTCTTTGAATGGCTGCACGTGAAGTCATTATTTAAACTTCTCTGTTAAGTTGCTGCTGCATTTCGCGCTCACAACAGAAATAAAACCTTAGTCCAGAGTTTCGAGAGCACAGAAGTTGCTACATTTGCCGCATTCGTTTTTATCGAAATATAATCAAGCAAGATGCTTTGAACGCTCAAGAAAGCAAACTAATCAGAACAATGCGAGAATCAAATGGTGATGTGCGTCATAAACAATCACAAAAGACCACAGCATTTGAATTTTGCTCTTTTAAGTACTGGAGTAAGACATCAAATGATTTTCCTAAGCACTACACATAAAGATCGATATTAATTCATTTTTGCTACTCGTGAATCTTGAGCAAAATATTAAATCTAATAAATTTTCATGGACAAACAACCGAAAAAATGCTCTTAACTTTCACTTTCTATAGAATAAAGGGTAAAATCAACTTCGAGTTCTTCACTTCGTTTCTCTACCACTCAGTTCACCGATGTATAAAAATAGGGAAAATTTTATAGATTGTTCTAAATTGTGATTTATTTATTTATTTTTTTGGCCAAGCTGTGTCTGTTGGTTGTCATGGAAGAATCGACTTTATCACCTTAGTTCGAGAAATTGAACTTTATTTTGGTAACAGAAATATTTGAAGGGTCAGGGGGAAAAACCACGGTAGTCACATTTGATTCATTTTGAGAAAAACGAAATTTAAACTTTACGAACTCATAAACTTCCCCAGTATACTTGTTCTAAAATGACAATGATACATGGACTACAGTGTTTTTTCACGAATATTGCATATACTAAACGAAATTACACTTATTTTTCTAACAGGTGGTAGCATCAGTTTAAATTCAACAAAAAGTGGACTATCGTGGTTTTCCCCCTGACCCTTCATTTATTTTAGATTCTTTATAAATTAGCCACATGTTTCTTCGTTTATCCTTTAACTGCGACATTATTGTTTCAAATTTTGCAAGATGAGCTGTGAAACAATTAATTTGCTAGTAAATTAATAGTTTATGCTTACCGTTAGTTTATGTTTACCGTTGTGGTCTAAATCACATGGATTAAGCGCAGAAACATTGAATCTAATGTTTGATGTTTTTTGTGACGATTAGTAAAATTAATCATTCTAAAAACTTTTTAAGTTTAAAATGCAACTTAAGAGTAATTGTCAGATTTGTACAAATCAGGTTTGTACTGCCTTTAAGACAAAATGATTGGTTATTATTCGAAATTTATTGGAAATGAAAGACAAGAAAATGAAATTAATCAAAACAGTACTAGATTAAATTGATAGTTCAACAAAATGCATGACCTAAATTTAATTTCCGATCTTAATTTTTGTATTTATTTTATAATTTTGTTTTAACAGAGATAAATCATGAAAAATGTAGAAAAAATATGCAAATTTCTACAAGATAATATTCTTTAAAATAATTATAACTTGTTAGATTGCTCTATCATTTTGAATTTTGAATGTTGTATTTTCGTTTGAAAGTGTAAATAAAAACTCAATAACATTCACTAAAAACTATCTCTTGTTATAATTTTGCCAAACCATTTCTAGATTTTATACATTGTTTCAATATTTCTGATTAAAAATATAATACTGGAGTTTCTGTTAACCAAAGGAACATTGCTTTTATTTAATATGAAACTTTCTGTGAAAATTATTGGAATTCTTAAATATATTATTTAATTTTAAGCATGGAATTTATTAGGCAAGATATAAATAAGAAACATGGATTGATTTATTAATTTTGCACAAGAAATGTAAATTAATTTTTTATAGTTCAAAACTGCCATTTTTACCGTAATTTCCATGACATTTTAAAGGTGCTATATATTTTCTTTTTCATAAATATTCACAGGTGACATAGTAAAGTCATTTACATCTTGATGAAATACTTTTAGTTGGACGATCTAATGATATTAACATTCAATGAAATGTGCAATAACTATTTTAATTTATTGTACAAATTTTGAATTTTCCAAGAGAATGGGATTTATATAAGTAATGCTCGTTACTTCAAGTAGATTTTCGTGCCCAACATCTTTATATTTAAGTTCAGTAAATCTTCTTAATCGAACGCCAAACATAATTTTCGAGCACAATCGAACTGCAGTTATTAAAATCAAATGGTCAAACTTTGTTACCTAAAACTATCGCATGATCTTTCGTTTTACGAAAGTAAGTTTAGGGAAATATTGCAAAATCTGAATTGCTTTGCTGAATGATTAATAAATAATAATAATAATAATAATAAAACCTGCAGATCCACCAACAGTAATAAAATAATTCATTTACATCAATTACGATGTTTGTGAACATTGCAACATTAAAATATTCTTCACGGTATCCGAACTGAACTTCTATCTGCAACTGCTACGATAGCTCAATCAACGCCCATTCAATACTGAACGTTTAACCCATTTGCTCCCATAAAGTGAACTGCCCACATATGGTGATATCCCAACGGACAGCACCATCCAGTGGCGATCCAATGAAGGCCTCTTTATGGCGACGGATCCAAACAATTCAAATTAAACTTTTATTTTTTTTTAATTCTCCACTATTAATTTCTGATATCTCTGTTTAGCAGTAAAAACGACATTTTCGAGCTCGTTTTTGCTCTATATTAAAAACGAGAAAGCGGAGGCCTTTAGTATTATGGGAGTATTGAGCGCGACAGACCGATTCTCGTATGCCTCGAAAGTTTTATGTTGTTTTCGACCGAGTCACGTGACGAATTTAATATCGGATTGGTCAATCGGATGCGATTTCGTCCACGTGACTGGTCGAAAACTACAGAGGAAACATTTCGCCCGGTACAAGAATCGTCCTGATCGAGTCTGAGCAGTAGTATCGTCTAAATAGCAGATATTTTTCAGAAATAATCTTGAAGCTGTCTTAAATTTTGTAACACTCCACCAAAAGGAAATTGATGAGGGATTCATTTTCTGTTTGAAGTATCATGCAGTAGTTTGAAGCAATTTTAAAGTCACGTTTTCGTAATCATTATTTCAATTCAATTTTTAAAAATCTGTCAGGATCCTAATCCAATTTTTTTATCAATTTCGTTGGGCTCGGTCATTATTATTACACTATCTGGAACAATCATTTCCACTTTGACTGAATTTTAGATTCGATTGAATTTTCTATATCAAACATATCTAAGGTTATGTTTTTAACTTCCCATAATTTAAATTGCATTCATACTTATGAATGCAATAAAGGGTAAATCTTTATGTATTGCACATTTCATCGACGACTTGAATAGTATTGATTATAGAATGGCTGTAAAAGAGCGTGAAGAAAATAGACGTCTTTTATCACGTATTAAAAAAAAGGCTCGAAACTACAAAGATATCTTAATTTCAGATATTTGCAAACTGCCAACCAAAAACAGACTAGCGCACTAGCTGCACTCATTAGACATAATCGTCACTTTCTTCGCAACTTTCTTGATAAAAAATGTATTTATCAGCCATGAAATTCTTCACATCTTCCACTTATTTCTAACTAACATGTGACCGGATTTAATTTCAATGCTTCAAACACATTTACATCACAACGCACTATAAACAGATAGTTGTTATTCCCCAAATCTTGAAAGTCACTGGAAGTGGTTTCCGTAGTGGATGATAAAATTGCCATGATGAAAATATTCTACTGTTAGAGAGTGCATACATTTTAGGCGCTACCATAAGAAATGAAAACATGCATGATTATCTATGAAATGAATACTGCTTCTGGCACTGAATATTATTCTAATAAAATTGACGATTTGGTATCAAAGAAAAATGGCGATTTTCTATTATGTAAAGTAGATGAAAGGAATGCGTAGAATCTGCAGGTGATGTTTAAATGAGCGCATTTTTTCTTTTTTTTTTGAAATCTCTTTCGATGAAAAACGTCCTAGGTTTTGTTTTGAATCGGAAATTTTCAATTTTCGTCCATCGTATGAAAAATACGTTCCGAAATGCGTTAAAGAATGTTGAAAGGTTCTTTTCTTTCATTGCATTTTTTTCCTGTAGATTGAACCTGAGGAAGAACAGGCAAAAAATAGTGGCTTATCGTCTTCGGTTGAAAGGGTTATTGGGACCATTTGTGGACTGGTCTACTAGGCCATCGACTTCGCTGTCGATTTCGATCACACCATCTGCAAGGAACATAATTTTAGTGCTTCTGAAAATTGAAGCTATAAATCAATAAATAAAAATAGATTCAAGTACAGGTTATTTTAAAAGATCATGATAAATATCTTAGGAAGTGATAAAAGAACTCACGTGGAGCACAAAGCAACACATTGACCTGCACTGTAAAAAATGGATCTTGTTTTTACAGTGTAATACAGCTAATTTTGTAGTAATAAACTGTAGAAATGGTAATTTTACAGTAATAAACCGTAAAATTACTAATTTTACAGTAATAAACAGTAAAATTACTAACTTTTCACTACTAAACTGTAAAATTGCTAATTTTACAGTAATAAACTGTATAATTTCTGATTTAACAGTTTTTTACTGTGCATTTACAGTTTTAAACTGGAACCTCTGCTGCCAGTATTATACTGTTGTTTTTAAAGTATAATACAGCTAAATTTTACGGCAATAAAGTGTAAAATTGCTAACTTTACAGTAAGCAACTGTAAAATTGCTTGTTTTAAATTGGAACCTCGGCTGCCAGTATTATACTGTAAAAACAACAGCTCATTTTTTGCAGTGCAGGTTATTTTAAAAGACCATGATAAGTATTTTAGGAAGTGACAAAAGAACTCACGTGGAGCACAAAGAAACACATTAAATCATAGAATAAACTAGAAATTTGCTTATTTTCATGTTGTATCTTAATAATTTAATAGATATCTAAATATTCCTAATTAAAAGATTTTGAACTAAAGTTGAATTTGTTAGTCATGTACACGCTTTTCCTCCTACTTATCATTATTTTTATGTAAAATAGTTAATACACTGTTAAAACTACGGGTGACGCAGGGGTGCCAATAAGAAAGCTGAAGTGAAAGCAAGGTGCCATGGGGTGCCATAGCGAATTTGAAGTGCTCTTGCCGTGCCAAAAGGCCTCTCAGAAGGTGCATTATGCTAATTCTGGAGCGCCATCGGCACCCTTTGGGCTTGCGCATGCTCAGTGAGGCATCTCTCAGTACCAAACGGCACCTTTAATCGCGGCGCCTGCGTATTGCGACTCCGAGGTCTCATCATCATCATCAACCATTTGAATGGCGGACATCTTGTTTACGTCGACACGACAGAATTCTCGATACAGTGTTTTCACAGTCTTGGATTTCACCTCGAGTTTATTACAAAAATGGATTATTTCTTCATTTTAATCTTCGAATTCTCATGTAAGTACATGCATTTAATCATAGTTCTAAGATTTTCCAACTTATGTAAAAGCAATTCAAAGTGTTCCAACGGAAAATTATCTCTGGTGTGTAGCGATTCTCTTTAGCTGCGTAGACACAGCCAGGAAGCAGCAGAATGCGAAGGAAAGAAAAAAAAAAAACACTTTCTACCCGACTCTTTCTTTCTTATTTGTTTTTATTATGCGTTTATGTATTTGCATTTCGTGCTTTCGCTAATATCTTTCGTTGGCGTTATTGATAGCGAATACTGAGTTCGTTATTGCTAGAGCTTACTTTGTTTTGTTCCATCTTTGAAATGAATAGATTGTTAAAATGTATTTCGCCAAGTACCCCTATCTTTTATTCCATAAAAGACATTCAAATGTCGAACTCTTCATACGTATCAATATGTTACTCTTGATTAAAATTTTAGAATTTAATGAAACGATTCAATTTTTTATTGATCGAAAATACAACTGAATGTTTTTGTTTTTGAAAGGGGTCCAAAAAATACCTTCCCTCTTAAAACTACTGATTTGAATCCAAGTCATAATAAATTCTTTAAAATATGTTGGAAAGTCTGAACTGTGAGAAAATGCCTTTAATTACAAGTTTTGATCATTTTCAAATCGGAATAAAAGGTGAAAATGTACCAAGACATCGTGAATAAAAATAGTAAATAAAAGTAAACACAATTGAAAAGCAAAAACGCACACAGCACAGGGGGGATCTGCAATAGTGAACAGTGTGGGTGCCATTATGCTATCCTATACGGTTCCATCTTTCACCCGCGCAGCTTGTTAAATTGAGGGTGCCGGTTTTTCACCCAAGCCAACGGTGAAATCTCGGCACCCTACTGGGTGCCGCTGATGTTACAAGCGTTTCACCCTGGAAAGGTGCCAATTGCAACCATTAGTTTTAACAGTGTACCTTTAACTATGGAACTATTTATATCAAAAATAGTTAAATGAAAAAGAAAAGAGCGTTTTCTTTCAAGTAACAAATGAAATCGAAACACAATATATCTCATAAAAAGTGGGTGTGCAAAGAATGGGCTACCTCTTTGTATTTTGCTTGATTAAAGAAAAATTTAAATTCAGCTACAATTTACTTTTTGTTAATTCTCGAAATATTTTATAAACCTGGATTATTATTATTAATAATCATAATCAATATTTACAAAATAGGAAAAGTTTTTTACCATATTAATAACAAAGTGAAATTTTTGGGCCTATAATTATAACTCTATTAAAATAAATATGTCTTAAACCGTTTTGATTTGGGAGAGAGAGAGAGAGATAAAATCATCAGAAGCTTTCAAACTGCTCGGTACAGCAAAAAAAAAAGAGAGAGAGAGAATGAGTGTGCGGTTGTTTAGCAAATAAAAAGCTATTTTGCTTCTCATATTATTGTAAAAGTGTGTAGGTTGAGAAAAAAGATATTGTGACTAAAGTAATATGACTAATGCTCTACAACAGTTTTTGCAGACATAACTCTTTCTGCTTTCAGAAGAATCAAGAGCTACGCAAGGAATAGAATGGTAAATGATAGACTCCATAGAAAAAGGAAGACTGAACATAATCGAATTAGATCCGACTTTGAATTTGTATGAAAAAGTTACAGATAGTTTTGCCACAATGAAAGAAAGAAGAACGGATTTTTTTGTACAAAAAGACGAATATTTCTGTATATGTACTATGCACATATAAAGTCTTTCCTATTCATATAACTTTGTGACTTGTTTTATTACGTGCGTATTTTATGATATTTATTGTAATAAATCTTCTCATTAACTTATCCTCAGCAATCATTGACGACAATGGGCCTGATTTCATTGTATCCCAAGGCCGTCATTTCATGTTTTTCCGGATAGGGGGGGGTGCAAAGGGTCCAAACTCAATGTAATTTCATCGGAAAACGTCAAAAGCCATGCCCATTTATATGTAAATACATTGATTTCTCAAAGTCAGGGGGGGGGGGCAATTTACCCCCCCCCCTGAATCCCCTAAATGACGGTCCTGTTGTACCCCGTCTTACTCTACAATATACAGGGTGTCCACTCCAATCGTGGACCAATAGCTAAGTTCTAAACCGTTAGAGATAAGCATATAGTTTATTTAGGAAAAAATCTCCAAATTACGAAAATAACTTTGGGTCTATTCAATGTTTTTCAAAAAATCAAATTTTGAAAAAGTTACGAAATTTAAATTTTTATACAGCCCCCCAGTCCTATCAATCATATTTAGTAAAACATTCTTGACACTGTAACGTTTAAAACTAAAAAAAAAATCATTGTTCTACAACAAAAATTGACGGAGTTATGACGTTTTGAAAAATAAAGATGTTGCATTATTTCATGACGTCATCGAGAGATCGCTTAAGGGATCGTATGCGAAATATTTCAAAATCTTGATTTTTCAAAACGTCATAACTCGGTCAATTTTTGTCGTAGAACAATGATTTTTTTTTAGTTTTAAACGTTACAGTGTCAAGAATGTTTTACTAAGTATGATTGATAGGACTGGGGGGCTGTATAAAATTTTAAATTTCGTAACTCTTTCAAAATTTGATTTTTTGAAAAACATTGAATGGACCCAAAATTCCTTTCGTAATTTGGAGATTTTTTCCTAAATAAACTATATGCTTCTCTCTAACGGTTTAGAAATTAGCTATTGGTCCACGATTGGAGTGGACACCCTGTATATTCAGTGGATTTTCAGTTCCTGACTGTTTTTAAAATGAAAAGCAAAAGACATATTACCTGCTTGTGAGTTCAAATGCGAACCAATCGGTCGGATTCCCAAAGTATTGTGAGTCTGCTCATACTCTAATACTTCTGAATAAATTAGTTCTGAAAAGTAAAAAAAAAGCCAATGAATATTTGAACATACATTGCTAGTGACTTTAGAAAAGGAAATGAACATTCTGAAATGGGCTGTTTCGTAGCAAATCAAACAATAGGCTGATCCGAGCCGAAACATAAAAGAGACTGACAAGTTTTGGTTTAAAGATAAAGGCATTAAAGTCAACAAGGAAAATAAAAGTTTCACACATTTTGGGATTTTTAATTTTTTGATTTTTAAGTTTTGAAAATGAAAACATTTCACTAGTTTGAGAGAGTTGGACATTTTTAAGCAACTATTGATCAAAAGTGTTTTTGTGTAGCTGAAACTGGCATGCTTCTCTTCTGCTTTTATGCTCTTCAGCTAAAATGCGACATTAATGTATTATTAGGTGAGAGTAGTAGGTGACAGATTTTTAGATTTCTTTTCTTTTTTTCCTATATTAATTCAAACCTTAACACAAAAAGTTTGACATTAGTACGACTAATATTCACAAAGATACGAAACGCAGATTTTTGTGACTTACATCACTTTACAGTCGTCTTACGTGCACTTGAGTTTGAGGATTTTTGCAGTTAAAACGGAACATCCTGTATAGTTTTAAAAAGCTTAACATAATTTTCACAGCGTGCAAGCTAGAGTGTAAAACAATTAATAAGCAAGAAAAATATATATTTTATTTATTCACCTTTCCACTGCTGTACAGTATGCTCTCTTTCGTCGACTGAATGGTCGTACGGAGCTGGAGCAGGCTGGAATAGAAATAAGAAAAATGACTTTTCAGCTGAAACAAGTAAAAAAGCATTTTGATTAAAAAAACACGGGTAATTCAACTAGATATTCCTTGGTAAATTCTCGAGTAACGTTTGTGAAGCAAGCATTTAATACACAACACAAACTTATTCAAAATTTAGAGAAAAATTTATACAGTATATGTGTTACCGTTAAAGTATATAATGCAGTTACTTCATAGAATATCTAGTTATTCCATGAAATAACTGATCGTGTCCGTTAAAGTGTGCAATATGTTAATAATTTGATACATTAACTAGTTATTCTTTGAAATAACTAGGTATTCTATAATTAACTAATGATAGAGTTAAAGTGTAAAATAAACAATTTATCTAAAATGAAATAACTAGGTATTATATACACTGCTCGACATTGAAAATGCCACACCAAGAAGGAGTGGTCAGAAATTCATGCAAATTTTACCGTAGACGCACGTCACTGAGTTATGCGAATAATATGAAATGCGCAGCTCTCCGACGCACGTGAAGTAAGATATAAGAGAATGAAGTTGAAAAGTGGGCTATGTTCATGTTGGTTTTTCTGCCAGACTAATTATCGACTGGTGGCGCTAACTCAAATTTGTTAAAAAGTGCAGACACGTCTCTTGTGCTTAGCACGGAAGTATAGTTCATATAACCTGAAAATGTGGTTTGAATGCTTTGTGTCGATTAAAACGAGTTCTTTGTGAGTTTGAACAGAGTAACTTTAGTTGTAACAGCTATGCCTATATACTAAAATTCATTAGCGAGTAACAATCAGAAAAGGAGGCCCCTTCTGAAGTTATTTTATTAAGGCTTACAAACCTTGAAGAATATTTACTTTATGTAACCTAAGAGCTCTCGACACTTAGTAAGCAATGAAATTATGTAGTACAAAGAAAGCACAAAGTAAATCTTATTATATACACTTAAAATAATGGTAGCAAGCACATTGAGTCACATAAGCTGCACAAGCGACAACCACAACACCAATAACATACTATGTTCTTAGACCAAGGTAAATAACGTTTTTGCTCATGATATTGTGATACATGAACAAGTACATCCTCTTAGTTGGAAATTAGGGAGCTATTAAGTTCAGTAATTGAAGGGCAAGTGGATAAAGGTGATCTGTGACAATTTTTGAAACTTACTTTTTACCATGGATGAAGTTGATAAGTCCATCAGTATCATGTCCCCATAGTCACAGAAATGGTTGGTTACTAAGAATCTGAATCCGTTTTACCCGTTGAAAAAAATCCATTAAAAATAACAAATGTTTTTTGAAAGTTTTTTCTAGATGTTAAAACACATTTTACAGATTACATTTATCCACTTGCCCCATCAATTGTAATGGCACTTTTTAGTTATCACTAGAGCACGGATTATTTGAAAATGCTTATGTGTATATGCATTTCCATATTTTTGTTTCTTTTGACGTTAGTGCGTACAACTATATAAAAATAGCAGTTTTCAAAATAAATGCATTTTATTGCATTTTTCATTTGTTCGACTTTCTTCAACTTTAACAGAATTGAAAATAAATATTTTGATAATAATTCGGTTAGTCTAAAGTCCTTCATTTATTCTAATTAATGCCAACTAAATAACGTCAACTACTAATCCATATGCATACCATTTTGTGTGAGTCATTATTTTAATACATATTTATCACCTACAAAAAGAACAAGTAAAACGGTTATTAGTTTTTTGTATAGACAGTATACTATTCTAAAAAACAAGTTTTTTTCCCATAGTGTATATTTCAAATATTTTTAGTGCGCATAATCCTGCCTCTATATTGTTTACTTTTCCAGTCAAATTGAAACATTAAGAAAATGGGTGTAAAATGTTTAGATTTTAGGTATCTACAAAACTTCCGGATCATTAATGAACTATGCAAAGGTAAATGAAGGACAAAACTTCCTAATCTATTTGAAATGCAACGATTAGTGTTTCATCCAAGTACTTGTATTCACATTCAAAGTATTGTCTGCTCTTTGGACTCTACTCTCTTATAATATAATAATTCCTAAATTGTCACGTTAAACATAATGTAGTTACTAATGTTACGATTCATAACTACTACTTTTCCTCTTTCTAGTAAATAAAAAATAATTTAGGCACGGGATAAGAAACATATGAAAATTATGTATCTAAACTTAAACACACCAAAAAACTTGGAGATCATAAGAGGGACATACTGATCTTCATGAAGCATGAATTGACAGATTACAGATTGTAAAGATCTTTGAAAAATAAATATTACGTTTATTTCAAAAACTCAAATTGATCAATTTCAACTTTCAAATGCATAAAACTGAATTCGTTAGAGTATCGATAATGATATTGAAATTGTCTTGTTAATTAAGGTTGCAGGGGCGTAAAATTAAACTGTGTAATGCTACTATTTTCTACTAAAAGTTTTTAAAAAGAAAGTAAGAGTAGAAAGTTTAAGAATAAATATTATTTTTTATAGATAAAATCAATGATTTTAATGTCTTAAAAATGAGATTTAGAAGTAATCTCTTGTTAAGCATGACTATATCATAAGAACTAGATTGCGGTGCTAAGCACAAAAGTCGTATCCGCACTTCTTAACAAAATTGAGTTATATTGTCACCAAGTGGTTCTTTATAACTTATTTTATCTAAATGCAATGTTTTATGGTCATTTGAGAACGGGAAATATTTGTAAAAAAATTCTGAAAAAAGGCCTCCTTATCTAAATACATGGTGGTACAAAACTTTTAAGAGCAATATCTCAGTTTGAGATCGTCTGGAGATACCACTTTTGTGCTTAGCCCGACAGTATAGTTTGGCTCGGACAAGATCAAGTCGGATGGAAGCAGTATTAAACAAATCCATTCACTCAAATAGGGGTCCAAATAAACTAGTTTGAGAAGAAAAATACACGTTTACGCAGTTGGCACAATTACTGTGAATTTGGCCATCATTTACGATGGTAACCCAATTATGATAACACTCTTATCAGAGTTAGAATATACAGAACAAAGACATGATTAAATAATGAAAATGAAAAAGCAGTTTAAGTAAAGCATATAGCCATTTCAGAGCTACATTGAAGCGCCTCCATCAGTAGCACTTTTAGCATTGATAAAGAGGCTTTATTGTAGGCTTGAAATATTTATTGGCTTGCGATTTTGTGCTTTATTTAAGTTACTTTTTCATTTTGACAATTTGCAGAGGTGTAACATTTTTACTTATACATTTGAGCTTTATTTAAAGAATTTTAATATTTAGATTTTAAATGAGATGTATTCAATAATAGGGAATCATCATGCATTATAATATGAAGTATTGACTTTCTAAAAAAACCCTTTTTACTTGAAAGACGATGATTTGTATATGTTGCGTGACCGTAGGGTCAAGCCACAAATGATTATTTGCAAACTATAAAAACCCTTTTTACCTTTATAGAAAGCTTATACTTCATATATAATAGTTAATAGTTATAATAGTATAATAGTTATACGAGTACATAATGGTTCCTTATTATTGAATATATCAGAATCAAAAGCCGAAGTTTGAAATTCCGTTAATAAAGAGCAAGAAACGTGCTTAAAAATGTAGCCTCTGCACGGTTAAAACTACAGGTTGCACAAGACACCTTTGAAAGTGAAACGTTGTAGCACCCCCGCCTGAAGGGTGCCACTTGACTCCCAATAGCACCTTTGAAGGTGCCATTTGGCTCCATGTGGAGCAATATGGCACCCCATAGGGAACCCATGGCACTCCAAAGATGCCACATGGAGACAAATGGCACCTTCAAGGGTGCTATAGGGAATCAAGTGGATCCCTTTTGGAGTGTCGCTGGTGCTGCAGCGTTCACTCCTGAAGATGCCTTGTTCAACCTCTAGTTTTAAAAGTATGTGCTGTTGGGTTGAGCATAATATCGAAGCACAATGCATTTCCTATCATTTTCCATTCACAAAGCTGGTCGTGTGTGTTCGGCAGTGTCGGCACGCAGAGAAGACAGAGAGTGACGGCCATTCCACAAAGCAGAGAGAGAGAGAGAGAGCACAGACAAGCGGAGTGGCGGCGCACATCGAGAGCAGAGGAGGATAAATTCGGATCGGACTTACGGGCGTACTTACGGCATTGACTTCGGCCTCGTCGTACCAGACGTTGATGTATGGATGGAGTAGGGCATTCTCGACCGAGATCCGCTTCTCGGGGTCGATCACCAGCATCTTGCATAGCAGGTCCCGCGCCTGGCTCGCTGCAATAGGAAGCGAATGGAGAGGGTGAGACATTGAGGCGACATGAATAGTTACAGGGTGAGAACAATAAATGATTCGAATGAAATTTGGGGGGGAGGGGGGACCGAAAAGCATACATTAAGATAACAGGTCTGAATTTACACCAACAGTTGAACATATTGATCAAGAAATGTGCTTAAAAATGTGGCCTCTCTGCTGTTGGATTGACATTGAGGCGACCTGCTAGCATCTTGCATACCAGGTCCCGCGCCTTGCTCCCTGTTGTACGAAATAAATGAGCAGGATGAGACATTGAGGCGACATGAATTGTTACAGGATGAGAACAATAAATGATTCAAATGAAGCTGGGGAACAAAAAACATTCATTAAGATAACAGATCTGTATTTACACCAACAGTTGAACATATTGAGCAAGAAATGTGCTTAAAAATGTGGCCTCTCTGCTGTTGGATTGACATTGAGGCGACCTGCTAGCATCTTGCATACCAGGTCCCGCGCCTGGCTCGCTGTTGTACGAAATAAATGAGCAGGATGAGACATTTAGGCAACATGAATTGTTACAGGGTGAGAACAATAAATGACTCAAATGAAGTTGGAGACCGAAAAATATTCACTAAGATAACAGATCTGTATTGAGACCAACAATTGAACACTGGGCATTGAGCGAGAAATGTGTTTAAAAAAATGGCCTCTGTGATTGACATTGCAGCGAATTGCTAACATCTTGCATAGCAGGTCCCGCGCCTGGCTAGCTGTAATACGAAGCTAATGAAGAGGATGAGACATTGAGGCGACATGGGGTTGTTACAGGGTGGGAACAATAAATGATTCAAATGAAGTTGGGGACCGAAAAACATTCATTAAGATAACAGATCTGCATTTACACGAACAATTGAGCATTGAGCAGTTGTAACTGAAAATTTTGCACAATTAGCTCATACATTGCATTATTTGTGTACTTGAACCTCGGGAAATTTCTGCTTAAATTCATGTATCTCTAATTGCAATATGTGCAGTAGTTTCTAAAATATAATGTTTTGAAAGAGCTCATCATTTGTATAAAATGAGGAGCCCCATCAATAGATAAAAAACCAAATAATCAATAAAGAATCACATATAAAGATCCAAAACAGAGTCTTCATACATTGTCATTGTGTTGAATTTTAAATAGTTGCGCGGCGATCATAGCTAAAGAAAGTAGCTTTTGATTTTAATTTTAATGTTATGATGCAACTTTCTATTTTAAGGATGGCTAAGGGTGAAAAGAAAAGGTACGTCGACCTAAATTTGTTTTCTAAACTGAAAGACTAGAGAAATACTTTGCAGGTTATTTAAAACTAACTCTTATGTATGATTCAAACGGAAAAAAAAAGCAACGAAAATGAAGAACAAATTGTCAATAATATGCTGCAAATAGATTTTTCAAAGCAACAATGAAGCACTTTTATCAGTGTCCAAAGTGTTGCTATATTTATGTCGGTTTTACATTTCGATCATCTTTTTGCAAAGAATAATTTTGATCATTGAAATTCACGTTTCGTCCTTACCCTTGAGCCGGCTGTGCTCCGAAGAGTCGGCGGGGAAAAGGACGTCTGGGAAGAGTTTCTCGAAGGCGTAGCCCGTGTACTTGGGGCGATTCTCCACGTAGTTTCTCACCGTCGGCTGTAGCCTCTTCATGAATTCCGGGGAAGGGGTACCCAGCTGCTCGATGATCTTGTTCCACTGGTCGATGTCTGGCGAACCGGCAGTCAAGGACCAATTTCGAGGAACGTTATTTGCAAGTCATGTACTTTCTTCATTAAGCCAACAGAGGTGTGTATTGGTTAAGACGCTAACCCGACTCCAGTTGGTGGATTTTCATGATGCAGAAAATCGACAGCGTCCATGCCGTATGATTATTCGGCATGTAAAAGATCCCTCGAGTACTTGTTTGGCTTATAGTCTCTTGGCAAAAATAAATTCCTTGTTCAGTTTCGCATCGAATAGAGGCCAGGTGCCATCATCTAGTGGAGAAACTGGGAGTCAAAGTTTCAGTGGCAATGGAATTCCGCAGATGGTGGTGCCACATGAAAGAGTGGATGCCGTTCTTGGGGAATGTACTAGTTCTGCAAATGGCAAGAAGATAAACGCAGCCCCATTTGAAACAAACACCGAACAAACTTTCTTCATTAACAAATTTATTTTCTATATACTGGAGTTAGTGCTGTTTTTTCACTATTCACAGACTTAGTGGAATTCCCTCACAGCTCATCCATTCTTTTATGTTGCACATCTATCAAAGGATGTCATTGCCACAGAGTTTTGATGCCCAGTTTCCCTACTAGATGGAGGAACCTCCGATCGAACCTCCGATTCTCCCTCTCCGATGTGAATTTTCGCTAGGAAGTTGCTTTTGCTTCGACGGTATTCAAAGCCAAACGAATATTCATGGGATGTTTTACATGTCACATATAGCCAAATGACATGAACGCTGTTGACGTGTTTTTCACCACGAAAATCCGCTGACTGACAGATTTGAACCTGCGCCTTTGAGCGGTCGAGGCCAACGCCTAACCATTGCGCCACCTTGCAGGCTTTTCATCGATAACAACCATATTTGTTTTGTGTAATCAGACTCAAAAAATTATTTTTAAATATTTGTGAGTTAGAAGTTTTGCTTCTCAAAATTCATAGTTGTAGATGTAATTCTCCTTACTGCACTTAATATCAAGTGATGTCGTGCCTAGCTAGAAAGAGGGAGATTGGTGCAGACCTAGACAGGCGAAGACGCACGCCCTTCAATAGAATAATTTGTTAAAGTGTTTCAGGTCAGAGAGATAAAAGGAAATGATTAGAAAAGCACATTCACAGTACCCGCAATCAGTATTATGAGTATAAAAGCAAGATATGCAGAATCTTAAGGGATCTAAACATTGAGTCTTGTTTTGACGACAAAAATATTTACTGGCACTTATTGTAAGTAAATGTTTGATTAAAAGAAACTAAAATGCGTTTTAGAACAAAACAAGAAGTTCTGTCAAGAACTAAACGAGCCTACTTTCCCGTACATCGACATCGGCATTCTCGCATCTGATCATTATTCTCTTTGTTATCTGAAACTGAAAATTATGTCAAACATACCTTTTTAGCACATAGAGCTGATTTCGAAAAGCAAAATATACCCCTCTCATCAGATGAAATAGACACGTAAAAAGTAATTAACGAATAAATAAAGCTTTGTCGCACCTTTTAAAGAGTGCAACTGTTACAGTTCCTCCGTAGAAAAAATCCTCCATTGTTTTCAAAATAATAATAATAATAATAATAATAATAAAATAAATAAATAAAAGTACAAAGAGCATCAAAACGTATTTTATCAAAGAAAGAAAAAAAAAAAGAAAAAAAAAACTCGTCCGTTTATAAAATCTCAAATTTCACTTTTAATCGGTTGCCAGTTGTTAAATATAAATAAAGAATAAAATGTTCTCGTGAATGAAAAATTTCTGTTACAAAAAAAAATCGTCTGCCAAAAAAAAAATAATAATAAATAAAATAAAACAAATGAATAAATAAAAAATCGTCTGCACAGTCAGTCATTTTTTTTTCTGAGCCTGCATTTCCTCCACGTTTGCGGAGTCGGAGTCGGAATCAAAGTCCTCACAGAAGATTACTCAGAAAAGTACTTTACAAACACTATTTATCAAAAGGATTTTCTTACTAAGTTAGTTTGAAGGAAATCCGACTTTAAGTTCAGAATCAACATTCAACTTAAATTCCCCGTAGACGCTAATGTTAATTGTTTTTCTGAACGGTTCAATATTGAACGAAAAATGGTTCAAATCAAAAAGCGAAATATGGAAATGTATGGGAAAGCCTCTCCGAGATCTTTCAAACAAAAAAAAGTTTATTCCATTCAGACGGTTCACTCAAAAGTTATTAGGTGGGGAAAGGTTGCTTGAACGGTTCAATGTTGAACGAAAAAATGTTCAAATGGAAAATTTAAATAGGGTAATGAAGTATCCTTGCTGAGATCCTTCGAACAAAAAAAAGTTTGTTCAAATCGGACTGTTCACTCAAAAGTTATTAGGTGGGGAAAGGTTACTTGAATGGTTCAATGTTGAACCAAAAATATTCAAATTGAAAATTTAAATATGGGAATGAGCTGTACTCGCCGAGATGCTTCGAACAAAAAAAAAAAAAAAAATTGTTTAAATCGGACTGTTCATTCAAAAGTTATTAGGGGTGACAGCTTGTTTGAACGTTCAATGTTGAACGAAAAAATGTTCAAATCGAAAATGTAGATACGGGAATGAAGTATCCTTGAAAAGATATTTCGAACAAAAAAAGGTTTGTTCAAATCGGACTGTTCATTCAAAAGTTAGCATCGCGGGACCGGTTGTTTGAACGGTTCAAAGTTGAACCAAAAATTGTTCAAATCGAAAAACCAAATATGGGAATGAGCTGTACTCGTCGAGATCTTTCCAACAAAAAAAAGTTTGTCCAAATCGGAATGTTCATTCAAAAGTTATTAGGGGGGGACCGACAGACCGACAGACCGACCGACACACACACAAATTCCCCATCTCAATACCCTACTTTCAAATTTTTAATTTTTCGATATTCAATTTACCTTTTTATTTTTTTTACTTGGCGATATTTTTTGGACTTGGCGATATTTTTTAGGTGCATTAAGCTACTTTTAATACTTTTTTCGTCTTTCTTTTGTTTTTAACGGGAAAGTAGGCTAAAAAGGAAAAATTTCAGTATCTATGTTACTGATTCAAAAGTATAGTTTTTACTATCTCTTACACTGCACAAAATGAACTGCTGTTTTTACAGTATAATACTGGCAGCCGAAGTTTCAATTTAAAACTGCAAAATACACAGTAATAAACTGTGAAACTAAAAATTTTACAGTTTCTTACTGTAAAATTAGCAAATTTACAGTTTATTGGCGTAAAGTTTATCTGTATTTTACTGTAAAAAATAGTATGATGCTGGTAGCAGAGGTTCCAGTTTAAAACTGTAAAATGCACGGTAATAAACTGTTAAATAAGTAATTTTAGTTTATTACTGTAAAGTTTGCAATTTTACAGTTTTGTTCTGTAGAAGTAACAATTTTTACAGTTTATTACAATGAAATTAGCTGCATTATACTGTAAAAACAGCATTCATTTTCACAGTGTAGTGATAATAGGACTTACATTAACCTGACTTTCAGGCACAGATTATTATTTTAAGCTCGGGGTTCTAAAGAATTCGGATAATTATTCGAATTTTCTCGAATAAAAAGGACAAGTAAGACAGATTCATAAGAATAGCTGAGAAAAATGAAACTGTTGTGTGACTCTTTGTTAAAGGATACGATCTGTTCCTGGGAAGAGTACGCCACCTCGAATCATTTCTCCCATGATGCAACCCACCGACCAAATGTCCACTGGAAAACAAGAGACACAATCAACACAGATTGATACTGTATTATTAAGAAAAGCACATATTTTTAATTTATTTAGGATTATGAGCATTTTGATAAATTATGATTGCTTTTACCAAAGGGGTTCAAATGAGAGTTTGATCTTAAACTGTTTCGGAAATTTATTTCTAAAAAAATATTTTCAATTCACTCACAATTTTTAAAAGTCTAAATGAACTTGTCATATTAAGTCGTATTTTATCGTTAGAAATAATTTCTAAGAAAAGAAAATAGTAATATATAATGAGGAGATATTTTTCTGTTTTATTTTCCAGCCTGAAAAAGATTTTATTTGGGGAAAACCGGAAATTTAGACGTAATTGCATAAGATTGTTTATTTTTGGCTCATATTTTTTTTGTTTGTCATTTATCTTCAACAAGAAAGCAACTAACGATCTTAGATTATTTTGTGTTATGGCTTATTCAACCAAAATTTTAATGCAACCCAGAATAAAATTTTAAAGTTATATACTTTTAACTAAATTAGCTGTCTAATTTAATTTATAAGCTACACTGAATTTAAGACTATGTTTTTAATCATTCATCTTTCTTTTAACGCAATAAATTTAAATTGAATTCAACTATAGTTAAAGCAATCTCAAAAAAAAAAATAGTGTACTTTTGTCCACCGGTGTATATTTTAAAATCTTCGTACTTTAAAGAAACAAGTACTTTTAAATTGTTTTAAGCACAGGCACCAAAGAGAATTACTGTGTGAATGAATCTTTAGAAATATAAATATAGTTTTAATGAGGCTTTATAGCAGAAAAATAGTGCTTAAACATTTTCAGTGATCACCTATGTCATTTAAATTACAGATAGATTTAAAGCAGTGAGTAACCGCCCCTATTAAGCTTAATAAGCACGAAACTGCAGTCCATGGATCGAAATAGCCAAGTCCTGGTGAATAATAATTCTACTAATAATTCTACGAATTATTATTCACCAGGACTTTATAGCCCGTGATTGGATAATTACTCACCATTGTCCTTATATCCCATGCCAAGTATTACTTCTGGTGCCCGGTAGTAACGAGTCACTACATAGGGAGTCATCATGAAGGTAGTACCGGCAGTGCGGGCAAGACCGAAGTCCAAAATCTTTAACGTGCAGTCAGACTTAACAACGATATTGCTTGGCTTCAGGTCCTAAAGTTAAAAGGAGGGAATCAATGTTTGAATATTGCTAAACATACAGATGCAAATAATGTTAACATCTCCATTGATGCACAATAAGAAATGAATAGTCTGTTGTGATAACATGAGGTTGGTATACAGTACACTCCCGATTATCCGCGGAATTGGGTGGCACGGGTATCGCGGATAACGAAAATCGCGGAGAATCTGAAAAAAGTATAAAATAAGAGCAAATAAGATTAAAAATGTCTTTTGCTTAAAAATAGTTGCATTACACTTAAAATTACACTTAAAACGTGATATGTACAAACAGTGACGATAGGTACAGCATAAAAAATGATTTGCATTTCAGGTTCTCAAGCGTAAAAAGTCTATAAAAAAGTGGTACTTACGATAACGCCCAGGTAAAATAACTTATTGGAAGAAATACATCGCACTCTTGGGTAAGAAATGTTAAGAAAAACTGGATTTTTCAGACCTGTATTTTTAAGGAAAAATTCTTGCTGGACAAGAATCAAGTTAACGAAGATTTTTTTTTCCTCGAGACCCTCGCGGATAATCCGTTCCGAGGATAATCGAAGTTTACTGTATCTAACTATGATGTAAAAATATTAATCATGGTATCATATCAGCCAATAATATTGATGAAATGTCATGACGTAAGTAATGGTATTGTTCAACAACAACAACCGTATTTAGCAATGGCAACTGTTTTTTAATTGAACGCTCACAGGCATTTTAGCTTGGAACTTGATAAAAAGTGGCAACGGTGGAATGTTTACACGAAATATGGATGTATTCCGAGGCAAATTAGTTGTGGATTACCGTAAAACAAGTGAGTTTCATTACTTTAAAAAAAATCCTTGTTTACAATTCTTTATTTGCATTAGCGTGTGACATATTAGCGATCGAATTTTCTTTTGTACTTCTCGTTAAAACTTTATACATTTTAAAATTTAATGCAATTAAGAAACTTAGGACCCTGCTCCACATCAGCGTAAAACGCGACCGAAACTGAAGGCAGAAACAGAAAATCCGAGTACTTTCCATAGGAACTCCATTGAATCCATTTTATGCTTCTGCCTATTTTTTCTGCTTTACGTCGATGTGGAGCATGGCCCTTATAGTTGTCGATTGATAGAATTCAATGCACAATTTTTATAGATTTTAACTTGAAAAACAATTCTATCGATAAAAATAACGGCGACGTTTGAAATTTAATTCTAAGCTTTTATTAGGCCTTTTCACTGACAGATTTCTTGCAGAACGGTTTATTTTTAGCAATGTACAGAATATTAACAGAGTGCATTATTGAAAGATAATTTTTGGAAAAGTTTTTCGAGCAATTACTTTTCATCGATGCATGTGATAAAAACATAAATTATCGTTTGTTGCATATTTTGATTGAATAAAAGAAAGAAGGGGAAAAACTCACAAAAAAATGATATACTATGTGTTTTGCAAATAATTTTTCTAACGTTTAGTAATACTTGTTGATTTCTCATCGCTTTTCATATGGGCCAGATAATCCCCAAAACTCAAAAAATTCATTTTAAAAGAATAAAGAACAAAATAATAACAAACAGGTGAACAAAGATTACTGTCATTCATTAAGCATCGAAGCAATTTTTAAGTTACGACATGCGTTTGTTTTACCTTTCATCGCCACCTGGACGCAGCGACTTTGTTGCGGATACATTTTTATTTTATCGTTTGCTGATTGAAATTTGTTGATGTTTTTAATACTATTATGAATAATAACGAACGAAACTGTTTTGTTCACCACTTTCAGAATATTTATTTTAAAGGTAACCACTAGGGATTATATATTCATTGAAGCTTTATAGTCGTATTTTTTAGGTAATTTCAAAAAATTTTCAATGTAAATGTCTGAGAAAGTTGTCTCATTAAATGAATTGTAGGCTGATTTAATTAGTAAGAGATAAAATCCTTCCTCAGCTTATGTTTATAATTAGTAAGAGATGAAATTCTTCCTAAGCTTATGTTCATGTGATTTTGACTCGAAGCTTAAAATTGTGAGAAAAATAAGTTTTATGTTTATTTACTTCTTGGCTAAAATATATTTTCAAACAATTTTCTTGAATGGTAAATATCAGCTTTTAAATTAACTTAAACACTTTTAAACTCAGTTTTGAAATCTTACTTGAAAATTAAAATAACAAAATAATATAAAGTTACCGAAAAATCCAACAGATATAGCTGGACAATCACCACCATTTTTCTCCTATGGATTTTAATGAAATGATGAAACAGCCTGTATAAGACTTTATCTAGTGAACTCTTGCTTCCGCAGAGTTGTATGCTCTATGTAGGGGAAGACCGCCTATATTGGACCACTGCTTAAATTGGACCTCGGGCTTAAAATCTAGTACAGAGATCTATGCTACATTTTAGCGAACAAGTGTAGACAGGTAGAAATAAGAAGTAAGACAGGTAGAAATAGAAGTGTAACAGGTAGAAATATAAAGTTTTAGGAATAAAACTAATGTGTATGAAGTTTCAGCAGTCTTCGAATAGCGTAGCATGAGTAACGGCATGATTTATGTTGAAAACGTGTAAAATCTTATTTTGCGGACTTGTACCTAGTAAGATAGTACTAAAACTTGTAAGCTGAGGTAAACTGCTATTATAGCATGATAATCTATGTTTAATAAGGATTACACCTATATATTTACATGCGCGATTGTTATAATTGTTAACAGAGAAATAAGCTGAAGTATAAAAAATGGCATGTTTTCCTTTATTGGACCGAAAAAATTTTCCTATATTGGACCAGTAGTCCAATTTAAGAATATAATTTTAAGCAAAACTTTTTATTAATTGTAACATAAAATAAGTGACTCATCTGATTTAATAGCGTAGTTAAGATTATTTTAGGCATACTTTAACACTTATTCACGATATTCATTTTTTTATGAAGCACATTTTCTAGAAGCTGCAAATTCTCAAAATATATGTTTCTTTTCTCTTTTTCCATTAAGCTGCAGTTTTAAGTTGTTTAATATAGTTATTAATTTAAATAAAATTTTTTGGTGGTTTACCGAGAAAAGAAAATGAAATTCTTCGATTTGTTCGAAAAGATTTTAAAAAGAAACACCAGTTTGGAGCAGTAATGAGTGGTGAACGTGTTAGAAACACACTGGCTATTTGCTGCATGAGTGCAACAGAATTGCTAGCTCCCCCCTCCCTCCCCAAGCTTTTTTTCAAAAGATTACGTTCCATGTATAAGCTTATCCTAAAAGCACCCCCCCCCCCCCGTGAGCAATATGCTTGTCAAAAAAAAAAAGGTTGGATCACAAACGATAATTCACACAATTGATACAACATTTCATCAAAACCGTGAAGCCAAGCAATGTAAAAAGAAAGTTTCTGCAATTATAGATACGCACAGCACTTATATAAGAATATAGATGCAATAAACGTGGCTAACGAGTGCGATATAATAATGCTTTCTCTTTAAGCACACCATGCACGTAGATAAAGTCTTTATTCAGTCTCTATCTACATATTTTAATCAAGCATGTGATGCATGGATGCGAGAACATCCAATGAAATCCATCACCCAAAATCGCTGTTTTGTAACTCTTATGGGCAAACCGCAATCAAGACCATGGCAAATGCTGTGAGTTGATTCTAAAGAACAGGAGTTTGGTCTGTTAATTGATATGTGTTTAATAGCATTGACTTGGCTGGAGCAGAGTTAGAGGTAAGTAGTCCAGATAAAATTACTCAAGGTGAAAATACTACATGTTCGGTGTAAGTTGTACTGTTGTACACCATGCACAAGAGCCAGCTACGACGTAAATTACTACAAGCTCTGCAGAATCAGCTGATAGTTCTCATCAAATCATGATTGTCAACTCCAACTATGATTTTGTAAAGCCCCGGCTAACATATCACCTTACCTAAAAATAGAAAGAACAAAAGGGAAGGCTATCTCAGCAACTATTCTAACGCGGTATGAAAGAAGCATAGAACAGAAAAAGTCACACATGAAGAAGCATGTAACTGCACAAAACAATTGCTGTTGCAATATTCGCGATCTAAAGTTCAAAACATGATTAAGTGCATGAAATGCCATCATTGAGTTTATCCACACACCACCTAAGTGTGACCGAAGCAAAAGAAACTCTATTGCAAATTCTCCAAAAAATATTTATGGTTCAAATATAAATTATTCTATGATTTCCTGGTACGGTCTAATTTAGGAAGCACATGGTTCAATTTAGGCGCACATATTCCTAAATTGGACTTTTGCAACTTTTTATAAGATATTTTTTTAAAAAATAATTTTGATATTTTCAGAAAATATAAGGTCCTAGGGCGGTTCCTGATTAAATTTAGCTTACGATGGCCTATTTTGCATTTTTGCTTTGCTTCACATTGAGCGACACAGGCCTCCTGTTCTTAGGGGGTCCAATATAAGCGGTCTTCCCCTAGAACATTATTTTTGGTATAATACTAATTCTTTTTTACCCCTGAGTGCCCTTAAATATCACAGGTTACTGTGAACCTTCCTGCCTCTCTCAGCAGAAATTTAGGTTGCCTTACCGATTCAGTAAATGTAAGAATCAAATATTTTTGCCCATCAAATTAGAAATGTCAAACAGAAAAGTGAAAATTTGTTTTGAACCTTCAGCCGCGTGTAAACAATTTTTCATCTACATTCCGAGCTGAGACTGGATACTTTTTATGTAAATTGGTTATCATGTTTTAGTGGTAACATAAGTCGTTTCATATTACACATACCACGTAACGCTATGGCTCTATTTAGGCTTTTCCTCCTTTTTAAAATCAATAGGATAAACAAGTGTCGCTAATCTTTGACTTTCTGGATGCTTAGCTATCAGTTACTATCTCGTCGTAGCGAGTAGACAATGAGTAATTTTTATACTATGAATGATATGCGAAGACACTATAATATGTCTCTGATAAGTTGTCTTAAGTTTGTTTTTTGGAGCTTAAACGATTCCATTTGGCAAATAAAGGGAGAGGAAAGCCGGTTGCATTGCCGATAATGACTATAGACGTTGTGAAATTAACCCATTAATGCCTGACATTTTTTTTTCCAACGATACTTTGTATACTGGTTACAAATAGTGTATAATGGACAGGAAAAATAGTTGAAAAATTATCGTGTAAAAATTAAAATTTTTATTTAAGAAAGAAAAATCGTCCCTACAAAGGGACGCTAGGCACCAGAGGGTACATACTTTTTTACTAAAATTTTTTTTCTGCCTACGATGTAATATTGAATATGACAATTTATAAGAAGAAATAAAAGCAGCAATTAACATAAACTGGGAGGTAGACAAGTAGATTCAGAGAACAAGGAAATATTGGTGTTGTTGAGTATGAAAGTCAGCAAAGCATTTGTTCTGCAAACCTACGTATTGCATTTGCTGCATTCCGATAAACTCTTTTACTTCAATGGGCACATCTTACCTGAGTCTTATTTAAAGCAATATAACAACTAGCCCCATAATACCTAACTCAATCCGGTACTCTTGAGCTCAACGCATTTTGTACAGCAGCTTCTAAAATAAAAATGAAGAGCGGCTACCACCATTTTTTAGAGTGAATCAGAAACCGGTAGTCCCCGATATTTGATGCATGGGATCTTTTTCCCTATGCAACGATTGTACTGAGCAACCATATGTATTTGGTTCATCAATTTCAATTACTTTCTTTTCGCTGTTGGACAATCGCTTAGCCTTTACAATAGGATGAACTCCATGAAGATTCAATGCAATAGTTATGACATTGCTATTATTCCACCGAACCAACGTAATATTATTTTACCTGTCATCGACAGTTATTCAAAACTTCCTCTCTTTTCTTTTTTGAACAACGTAACTTTAGTTCATGAGCATTTTTTAATCCGATTCTTGCACAAAACCTTTCTGCAATAAATAATCACGTAGGAACACAAGAGAAGTAAAAAAATTGTCACAGTACAGATCAAAATTGGCATTCCCAGGGTATTCTGAAATTAAATCTGCATCCCCACCCCCCTTTTCCAAACAACAGACACATATGCAATCCTTGAATTCTTCATCAAGGTGAAATGCTAAGCTTTTGAAACAGCTTAGGGCTTCTTCAACAGTCAGACTAAACAATAATAGACACCTAAATACATAATGGAAAGTAATTAAATACAACGAATAATTAGTGTTTTAAAGAACTACATATTTGAAACAGCTTTCTTTCAAAATTTACCTTGAGTATTTTTTCTAATTAAAAGAAAAAGAGAGAAAATATTTAAGAACGTTGTATAATTAAGTTTATATATTAATTAATTTAATTTAATTAGATTTTTAAAATAAAATAAGTTTTAAAAATGACAATTATTATCTGTTTTTCAGTCTAAAAACATTTACTAACTTCTTTTGATATAAATTATAGATTCTAAACAAGAAACCAGCAACGGTTAAACAATGCAGCCATTGGTGCCTAGCGTCCCTTTTTAGGGACGTCCTTAAATTGCTATAAAATCCTAAAAAAATTTAAAATTTACAAAATTGCAAAAAAAGGTAAACTAAAACATCGATCAAAGTAGCACATATATCAAACACAGATAGATTTACTTGTTAATAACTTTAAAAACTCAGCTTTTTGTTCTTGAGATTGCGACGATGTAATTTTTGATAAAGATTATAATCAAATGGCTACAGATCACACTTTACAGCGGTTATGTGCTGAAATCTGTTAATACAGAATTGAAGCAATGCCAAAGCAATAATTGAACACAATTATTTGGTTGAAATGTTCATTTTTGGAAAATTCAGACTCACTTTTTGGACCGTCCCTAAAAAGGGACGCTAGGCATTAATGGGTTAAAGAATTTTGCCTCTTTCCACTCAAACATAAATCAGATCATCTTATATAAAGCATTTCTTTACTAGAATCAGACAATAATAAGTCACAATAACCATTTATTCTGTTTATTAATCTACAGTTGAAGTTTAATTTTTTTCTAAAGATTATTTCATTTTGAACACTGGGTATGGTACATTAGAGTACGAAGCTGAACTGCAATACCCAGCGACGAAAATGTCCAATTAGATTTTATAACCTTCCCTGGATAAGAAATATTTCTTATCATTATTACTTTCAAGGCCTGTACTTAGCTCAGTATGTGTTAGTAATTTTCTTTTTCTTTCTTTTTTTTGCAATGCATTGTATGTGATCGTTAATTGTTGTATTAGATAGCAGCTTTTTCCTTCAAGAATGTCGACTAACGTCAGTGTTCATCTGGCTATTCGACTCTCAGTCAGCCACGTGAATGCATCGAGGATACAAAATTTGTTATCAGTTGAAAAATGCTTCAACCGGACGTTTGACTGACTGACTGACCAAGAGTTGAATCGTCTGTTGAATACTGCTGCGTCTATATTACTCTTTTGGTGAACAGTCAGAAATTCGACCTTGTGTGTAAGATATCATTTGCACAGTTTAAAAAAAATTTCCCCTGAATTCGGTCAAAAACATATCACATTTTCTCTATTACATATTTTGCTTATTTCACATTTACACGTGCTTTTAACCAATACACTACAAAATGAATGTTGTCTTTACAGTATAATACAACTAATTTTACAGTAATAAACAGTAAAATTGCTACTTTTACAGAACTAAACTAAAATTGCTAGTTTCAAAGTAATAACTGTAAAATTGCTAATTTTACAGTTTATTACCGTGCATTTTACAGTTTTAAACTGGAACCTCTGCTGCCAGTATTATACTGCTGTTTTTACAGTATAATACAGCTAAATTTACGGCAATAAACTGTAAAATTGCTAGCTTTACAGTAAGAAACTGTAAAATTGCTAGTTTTACAATTTATTACTGTGCATTTTACAGTTTTAAATTGGAACCTCTGCTGCCAGTATTATACTGTAAAAACAACAGTTCATTTTTTGCAGTGTAAGAATAGGAAACTCAATTGACTGCAAACTATAATGTACTCCAGATCTATCGCCATCTATATGCATAATAATTTGGTACTAAAAATAGAAAAGATACGTGCAAACTTGAAAGTGAAATTGAAATCAAATCGCCGTACGGCGTACAGGCAAAATGGGGAAGGAAATATAGCAGGGATTAAGAACACTTGAAGTATTAAAAGTAAAGCAGTAAGTGTCCTAGAATTCATGATACAGATCACTTTCAAAGAAAATTTCCACGACGTCAGCTCTCTTACCCTGTGGATGATCCCTGCTGAATGCAAATGTTTGATTCCGCAGAGCATTTGGTACAGGAGGTAGGACATTCGTTCGTGGTCCAGGTCCATCTGGATCACTTGACACAAATTGGCGTCCATGAGTTCCATCACCAGGTAACTGCGATGAATTAGAAAGGTTAAAGAACATGTTTATCTATTTTTAATACGCTTTTATTAGTTTCACATGTGGGTTTGTATGTATGTATGTATGTATGTATGTATGTATGTATGTATGTATGTATGTATGTATGTATGTATGTATGTATGTATGTATGTATGTAACTCTGAATAAAAGATAAAATTCGCGTTCTTTGCAAATATAAAAGTAATATACTTAATATTATTATTACTAAAAGCTAAAATATATTACATGTTGACGGATTATTAGTGCATGCAAACTAGCGGATATTCAATAGTTTTGAAAATCAGCGGCAAAAAAATCAGAGTATCATGAAATCAGTTAGAGTATTTCTCTCTTTTTTTTACTTTGATTAACTCTAAAAGCGTATTTTTTTTTTAGTTTTTTTGAACTATAATTTAAATTATTATTTAATGCAAAGAAAAACTACTAAACTAAACTCAGTGTCGCAACAGCCCATGGAGGCCAAGGCCTACTGTGCCCATCTCAGCTTTCGTGGCCGAGGATTCTGAGTTGCAAGACAAACGTTCCAGTTAGGTGGTCGGCCTAATGCGGAACACCAGGGTTTAGTATCATTTCATATCACGGGTAACTTGTATTATTTTAGAACATAAGGTAGTTTAAGATACAAAAAATATTTATGTGTTTTAATTAAATTAGTATACAAATAAGTAACAGAAAGGAACAAAGATTAGTTTTTAGTTCCAATCGCTTTAAATTTTAGAAGCGCTGATACATATGCATATTTTTAATATGAAGCATTTATATGAAACAATAAGATGAAATGTCGTGATGGCAACATTCTATTTTTAAAATACATTTACACTAAAAAGAATAAAATAAAAATATTAAAAAAAAAAAAAAAACGAAATAGAACTGACTTCAAAGTGCTGTTGAAAATTGCTCTAAATACCAAAAAATAATTTTATTCTTTGAACAACATCGATATTCCTTCTAAGCATAAGTTTTGGAGTTGGCACAAAAACATTAAAATCTAAAATCATACATTATCGTAACTAGGGATGCAGCAATAAGCAAATTGGCCGATTACCGATTAATCGGCTGTTGGTAATCAGCCAAATAATCGGTTGAGCTGATTAATGATCAGATTTTTTTTAATGCTAACAATTAAACAATCACTTACTTTTTTCTCTTTCTTTTGGATTCAGAATTTAGAAAAAGTTACTAATCTACTTATATTAAAAACTGAGTATCTTTCTAACTATCTTTCTTTCTAACTATCTTTCTAACTATCTTTCTATGTCACGCTTCTTTCTCCTGAACGCCAATGACCTAAAAGTCGAATCAGGTACCGATAGATAGGTAATTTTTCAGGCTTCATTAGTTTCAATTGATATAATTATACGATTTTAATTAGCGAAGATATCAATTAATAAGTAGTCAAGTTTAAAGCGATTAAGCCTAATAAATGATTAAATATGAAATCCATTCTTGCAAACCGTCGTTGCTATGAAACAGTGATAACAATGATAATGAGAATTTTGAATGAAGGCTTAACTAAATCAAACAGGAAACTCATAAGCGGGACACTTACGTAGAATTTTTATCGCTAGATACTGGTAATATTTTGAAAGATTTATTTGTTGAAGAGCCATCTACTTATATTAAAAACTGAGTATCTATGTCTGCTTTTTTCCTTTGAGCGAGCTGAACTTACTGAAACTTTCCTCACCATCTTGAAGGCGTGAAGCATCTCAATAATTCGAATGGTTTTTTTTTTTATATAAGAAAAGTAAAGGCGTGAAGCGCCTGTAAGCGAGCCGCCTTGGCGGGGAGTAGTTTCTTGAAAATTTCCTCACTACTTTAAAGCCATGAAGTGCCCGTGCAACGCCGGGCCACGTGCGTGGTATGTCTTGAAATCGAATGAACATTGAATTCTATTAAATAATATAACTTCAGAATGAGGTAAAAGTTAGAGAGGGAGGACGTTATGCATCAACATGCCGCAGGAAGCTAATCTAGCTGCCCTGGCAGCTAGTATATTTATAATATAAGATTTTTTCCCCATCGTCTTAATTTTCCCGAAAATAATCTCAAAATTTTAACAAATTTCTTTGAGAATTTTTTCACATTATTGTTATTTAAATTATTTAACACACTAGACTTGAAAACTATGATAAAAATTAGGGAGAGCTTGTGGTGAGCACTATAATTTAAGAGTGTTTTAAATATTTTTTAAATTATAAGTGGCCATTTTATTCAAGATTTTTATTTTTTTTGGAACAAAAAGCACTACGCTAAGAAGAAAAGTATCGACACATGAAGAGTGTTGCAACATTGACTGTATGTGTATATTTACTCAAAGTAGGAAAATTAATTTACGAAAGCATTTATGTCAGCTGAGAGGATTATCTTGTTATATTTCATTCTTTAAGTTAATTTTTTTTATCTTTACTACTCACTACAATTTCGTACTGCATGGTATACTTATTTTTTCAGAAAATTATTTATTGCTTGTTTCCTAATTCATTCATCATGTTTTGATGAAAGTAATTTTATTCAAAACATTTTTTCAGCCGGTTGATCGGAAAAATCTATCTGATTATGGACAAAATGAAATGCTCATGTTTTCGCATTCAAATTCAAACAGTCAGAAAGTTAGTTATTTCTAATAGTGTCATTTGGATATCAGCTGTGAGGGTTATCTTTCAATATTCCATTCCGTTTTATGCACTGCATGAACTATCTGTTTTATTTTTACTCTGTACACTCTTATACTGCGTGTTAAAGAGAACGGATTAAAGAAAATTAGACTTATTTACAGCGGTAAATTATTTGTCACAATTTTTTGGTGAAAGTATACTTCAAAAAATAATATTTCAAAAATATTTTTTTCCACCGCTTAATCGGCAAATTTTTGCCGATTTTAAATGATAGTCAGAGTGGTCGATTAATTTGTGCATCCCTAATCGTAACTCAATTACAAATATAAATATACAACGGCAAAATAAAAACAGTATAAATGTTTCGGTAAACAGTAAATTATTTTTTTCTGAAAAAAATGTAAACGAAGAATGGTTACATGTGACTTTACCCTTTTTTTTTTTTTGCGCCGCATTCAAAATTAATGCTTAACCCATTAATGCCTAGCGTCCCTTTTTAGGGACGGTACAAAAAAGGGTCTGAATTTCCCCAAAATGAACATTTCAGCCAAATAATAGTGTTCAATTAGTAGGGGAGAGGGGGGCACATGTGAACAAAAATGACATTTTTGTATATTTTTCATTATTCATTTGAGATATAAAAGAAACAAGTGCTGTACATGATAAATCACACATTTACTAATACTTTCATGCAGTTACCTTTCTTCTTCAACATTGAATTCCACCCAAAAAAATAAGTCCAAAATATGTTAAATTTTGTTCACATCTGCCCCAGTGGAGGGGCAGTTGTAAACATGCCTGGGGCACAAGTAAACACGGGTACATAAATGGAAATAAAATACACCTAAGCATATTTTTAGGTATACTGCTTGTTACACATTAACAAACACTTACAATGAAAATATCAAGTTAGTTATTCAATGTGATTAATTGACTCAATTCAACGAACATTGTAGCCTTCAAGTTTTACAGAAAAAGAAACAGAAGATGCAGCTGGACATGTGCCACCTAAAACTGAAGGTGGTGGTAATTTTAGCAGAATATCATTAGAGTGCTTACCATCGATGTATCATCTGCTTTTGGAAACATAAAAGTTTCATTCATAGTGAATTTTTTTTTTTTTTTTTTTGTAGTGAATTCTACGAGGACAAAGTCATTCACAGCTACATTTTCTGGTGCAAGGTTGACTTCAGCACAAATTTCTTAATAGTTGCGGTCTTTAAAACTAATATCGGACTCGGCGTCACTTACTACAACTTTTAACTACTACAACTTACTACAACTGTTCCTTTTTCAACAGTTTAGCAAGTTTAACTTTCTTTTCTTTGCAACTCTTGCAAATTTCAATTAAATATTGAGTATTGAAACTTTTAATTATTCAGTATTTATTAATTAAACTATTCAATATGTAAAAAAAACAACTATTTTTTAAAATTAAAATAACTAAATACCATTATGGGGCACAGATGAACTGTTCACATCTGCCCCTACATAAAGTGTTCACATGTGCCCCTTATCTCAACTTAGGCCTAATTTGGTAAAAAACTATATTTTTTTTCTTCAATTAAAAAAAAAATAGTGCATGAAAACTTTCCTGATTAATGCCACTTTAAGACGAATAAAGTTCAAATTACAAAAAAAAAATAGTTTTGGATGTGTTTTTACTCGGAGAAATAGAACATAAAAGTATATTGGCACCTCCCAAAACATAAGATCTTTGATAACTAAAAAACAAAATGATTTAGATTTTTGAAATTTCATGCAGGATATAGTACTTGAGTTACCATCGACATAATTTTTTTTCAGATTTTTCTCTTCACGTTAACTGGGTAAAATATCGTTTGTTCACATGTGCCCCCCTCTCCCCTACCTTGGTATTGTTTCAATTCGTTATTAACAGATTGCAGCACATAACCATTGTAAAGTGTGTTCTGTAGCAGTTTTAATATGATCTTTATCAAAAATTACATCGTTCACAATCTCAAGAAAAAAAGCTAAGTTTTCAAAGTTATTCCCAGCATCCCAGTTTAGGTTAATTGCTGATTTTATTTCTTCTTATAAATCTCTTTTTAAATATTTGATCGTAGGCAGGAAAAAATTTTAGTAAAAAAAAAGAATGTACCCTTTGGGGTCTATCGTAACTTTTAAGGGACGATTTTTCTTTCCTTAATAAAAAAATTATTTCTTACATGATATTATTTTAATTGTTTGTAACCAGTATACAAAATATCTGTGGAACAAAAATGTCAGGCATTAATGGGTTAAAAGGAGTATTTATGGTGTTTGAGGAGTAAAATTATTTTTCACTGTTTAGAGCAATTTTCAGCTGCACTTTGAAGTCGGTTCTACTTTGTTTTTAAAAATATTTTTTTTAAAGGTACATATTTCCCTTAAATCGCTAGTGGTATTTCACAATAGAAGAAAATAATAAACAATGTGAAGCAGAATTTCAATATCAAGTGCTACATGGCAAACACGAAAGCGATAAAATATATCAGCGGTAGCATAAAGATAATATATTAAAGAAAAATTTTAAAACTTCTATAACTCACACATCTTGAAAATCTTCTAGCGTCTTCTGCGGCGTAAAAGCATTTAAAAGACCAATGATCTGAAATAAAAGTATAGAGTCAGTGAGAAAAACAGGGATTTAAACTTGATAAACGTTGTCGTTACAATAAGACTTCTACTGTTAGTGCCCTGCTCCACACTGGCGGAAAGCATAAAAATAAAGCAGAAACGTAAAATGGATTAAATAGTGTTCCTATGGAAAGTACCCCGATTTTCGGTTTGTGCCTTCTGTTTCGGTCGCGTTTTCCGCCAATGGAGCAGGGCCCTTACTGAGTTCATCTCATATTGCACTTCATATTAATTGGTCTTTTAAATTAGATCTTTTAAACATTTAATAAAACACACAATTTTCATCGATTTCAAAAACTTTTTTACTGATAATTAAAGTATCGGTTCGTTAGGTCATTTATATGCAAAAAATAGCATCTGACAAATGACCATCTATTGCTGCTCCGCAAGTAATCACTCTTTTGTTAAATTTTTGTATTGAATACAGTCCTGTCATTTAGGAGGGTCAGAGGGGGTCATTCCCCCCCACCCCCGGCCTTCAGAAATCAATATACTTACAAATAAGTGAGCGTGGTTTTTGTTGTTTTCCGATGAAATTGCATTGTGTTTGCACCCTTTACCACCCTTGGAAAAACATGAATGTGTTTCTGCCTTAGCCCTCGCTTAGGGGTGGTAACTTACTGCTTTATATTTTTTTACATTTACTGATCAGTTTACTTATTTGATAGATGTATAGTATGTAGATTATAGTCGTTATTTCTCTTCAATGTTTTCCCAAAAGATATAAATTATTTATAAAATAAGTTATAGAGGATAAGCACTCATTTAAGGAAAACGAAACTAAAAGTTTTCGAGCCGGATGACGTTCCTGTTTGCATTAGACCACCAGAAAAAAATGCAGTCCAAATAGTGACGCATATTGAAAACGTAAAAACGTTTTATGAATTACTTTTGGAGTTTCCTCTCCTAAAATACGACAATTTTGTTCGTTAACATACCTCCAGTTTCAAAATATGCTTCATTAAAAAGGGTGATTTTTTGAGAAAAATCAACTGTTTGTTCTGTAATTCAATTGACAAATTCATGCCATTTTGAGTGATTTCACGGATTTAGTTCTTATCTTACATGAGCTTACTTTGCCTTCAGAGCTAAATCCTTTCGCTATGTTGTTCATGCCTTGAGTCTAAGCTGTTGTGAACGTAGACGAATGGATATTTAAGGATCTTCAGCAGAATTGTCACTAACCAAATCAATATTTCTCGTGGAAGATCATCGCGAGAGTATTTTTTTTTTTATCTTTTATCTTCCACTAAATCAATTTGCTGAAAATTTCCAATAATGCAAACTAGTACTGCTCTCACATCGACGCTTATGTCAACCTTTTCCAAACCCAAAACTATTATAACTACCACGTAATTTTCTAGAAAATATTTTCACTGGAAGCTGATTTTCATAACATAAATTAGCCGTTTGAACACGTTGTTATATGGAGTACAAAGCTATTTTCTGAACTGAATTTCACTGTAGACTGAATTTAATTTGATTCCTTTCGTTGATATTTGAATCAAAATTACTGGTAAAAAAGTTTACCAAAGTGTAGACACACTGAAATACATACAGAAGCATACAGACATACATACAGAAGTATATAGACAGAAATGCAAACTCACGCACAAACAAACATTTTCCAAAAACGATCAGAATGAGTCCGGCACCGCTTAAAACGTTCAAATCTGAGAAACGTTTTACGAATTTGATACCTTCTATGCATTGAAAAGAGAAGAAAGATAATTTGGAGAGTGAAATAAAAGAAAGTTTGGATTTTCTTACATTTTTGTGATTGACCAGTTTCATGAGCTTGAATTCCCTGTAGGCCCTTTTCGCATGAGTGACGTTCTGGAAAGGTCTGCTCAGCTTCTTAATAGCCACATTTTGCCGGGTCACAGTGTCGTATGCAGCGCTGGAAAAGCAAAGAAAGATACTTGTTAATATAAAATGTAGTCCTTGCAAGTCAGTCCAACAGTTACTCATAACCCTACGTGATATAATTAGCAACCGTTTTTTCCCTTTAAAACTACTTTAAAAGTTTTTACTATATTTTCCGTTGAAAGCTTATCGTAGTGTTGTTGTATGGTTTCAAGTTAGGTATTATTTCTGCATTAGTCGTGAATGATATTTTTCGATTTGTTATTAACTTTGAATTTATCATTAAATTAACGAAAAACACAACAACAATAATAGCAGTAAAGTGCTTAAAAAAATCTAACTTCAAATTATTGTTTCGATTTAAATCTGTACCTCAAAGCCAGACTAAGTCCATTTTCACCACTTTTCAGTAGAGGGCGAAAACGATTGTCCGATGCAAACAAAGGATGAAACTTGCGCTCTTTTAACGCTGCAAAATAATTGTAAAGTAATTTCTTTTCTAGAATAACGGTCTCATGAGTCGATGCGGAATATGATTCTACATATAATGCAACAAAGAAGAGAAAATCGCCATTTTTGGACTTACGTCGTTCTGGTTCTGAGGTCCAAAAAACGTACATATTTTCATTAAAGTTACGCCACATGAATCATAAATGAAGTGATAATGCATAGGCGCCATGAATATCTAAATGGTGGAATTGAGAGAAATGACTCTCCTTGAGTGTTCTGAATTTGATGATACCTTTCTGAACCCAGACAGCCAAACCCCAGACAGAAAATGCTCGGACAGACTGACGAGCTCATATTCTAATGGAATAGATAATGAAATGGAATGCCATCCCTTTTGTTTGCGTTGAAATACATGCCCCAATTCTGCTTGAGAATACAACCCACCAGTTCTGCGTCAAAATGCAAGTTTCACTCAACTCTGCTGCAGATTTGGATTTCTTGTTACACTAAATCGTGGTTTCCTTATTAGAGGCATACACCCGTTAAAAATGTGATAAATCTTCCCTTTTGTTGCGTTAAAATATATGCACCAATTCTGCTCTAGAATACAACCCCCAGTTCTGCGTCAAAATGCAAGTTTCACTCAACTCTGCTGCACATTTGGATTTCTTATTACACTAAATCATGGTTTCCTTATTAGAGGTATATACCCGTAAAAAATGTGATAAATCTTAGAAGCATATTCATGTCAAAAATGATGGAAGATCGATCTTCTGGTAGAATTTTTACTTTTCTCTTCTCCATGTGCGAGCGAGATTTGAGGGGCCTCTAAATTTAAATGGAAGATTCATGTTTCGCGACTTCGGGACTAATCTCTATGGGGAAAATCTTCGTGGATCAAAGATCTTCAATCAGAGTTTGCGTTGGCTGCTTTGGTTCCCTCCCTTGCCGAATGCTCATTCGTCTTTTGCTCGTTGGCCGCGGGGTTGGAATGAAAGCAAGAAGGGCGATTAGGGACGAGGCTTATCGTAATCGAGAAGAGATTTCTGAGGTTGTTCCCAGAGTTCTCGGGGGCTATTACTTCGCCTCAGCGGAGTTGGTGTAAATGAAACTTTTATGTAGTTGACAGTGAGTGGATTAGAAGCGTTTAATTAGAAAACATGTCTATGTATTGGCGAAGTTGGAATGAATAAAGAAGATCATATTTAATAAGCATGGGGGCCGAAGTACTCTGTGGAGGGTTTGCGTTAGAAAGCAAATAGATACCGGGATCCCATAAATTGCGAAGATCTCTTTACCTTTCACTTATTTTATGTTTTATGTTTTCAAATAAGTCTAGTGTAAGTTAAGACCTAACTATCTCGCCGGTTTTTCTTCTTTGTTGGTATTCCATTAAGTCTTAAGGTTTATAACTTTCTGTAAGTGGTTTGATTGTAATTGATGTTTTAAGAATTTAAACTGCTTTTCAATATGCAAATACGTAGATATATTTTTATGTAGAGTTATTTCTTTACTTTCATTTGTAGCATTTTGTAATAATAGTTGCCAATTTTTTTCAACAACTAAAATTGAAGTAACTCGTTAAATACAGAACTTAGGATACCGAACTTCCAAAATTCGGAAAATACATTTCTTTATGCAATATACTGGAAACTAGGTTATTCCATACAAATACTAAAAGTTTCGTGCTTGTTATGAACTCATCAGGCAGTAATAGGATGCAACCGAGTCGGAGGCAGAAAGCCTCTTATAGAAGCAAAAAGTGCCAAAAAAAAAAAAAAAACCTGGTAGCTAATGTAAAATTAGAACACCAGCGTGAGATCGCACAATAGTGCTTCCACCTTAGCCCTGGCTTAAGGGAGGTAACTTAATGCGTTATACCTGAGCTCAGCGTTAAATTCTCGTGTTGTACCTTACCATTGTACAATCTTTCGCCAGTGCTCTAATTTTACAATAGCTACCAGTTTATTTGGCACGCTTTGGTTCTGTAAGAGGAGATGTGATAAATTACTGCTTTATATTTCTTTATATTTTCTGATCAGTTTACTTAATTGGTAGATGTATTCTATGTAGATTATATTCGTTATTTCTCTGCAATGTTTTCCCAAAAGCCATAAATTATTAATGAACTAAATTACAGAGAACAAGCACTCATTTAAGGAAAACGAAACTAAAAGTTTTCGAGTCGGATTGCTGCAATAAATACTAACACAGACCTCCGATCATAACCTCACACCAAACAACCACACTGCCTATCAAAGATTTTTTTCAACCAATGAGAAGGCTTGAATCTGCGGTTAAGGTGTCTGACCCAGAGACAAATGATGTGATGAATGACTCCTTAAAAGTGCAAACGGTTCAGCTTGTTTACTGTTAAATCTCACTGCAAAGTTGCTTTGATTGTATACAAGGGTGAAATTATCTGATTTGTGCACGACGCATAAGTGTACGGCATTAAGTGTACGCCACGTGATTTCTCTATATGTCTATTCAATAGTCCATGTCTTTTAATATATAACTCAAGAGAATGCATGTGTTACTTTTATACAAGCGTTAGAAGTTCATCGTAAATAAATATTTTTTGAGGCTCTTTTTTGCTATAATAAATACGTTTTATATTATGGCATGGCACTTTCAAGTTCGAGAAATTTGATGTTTTATTGGCATCTGAGAGTTAAAGTTGCAACAGGAAAAACCAAGTGGATAATGTAAAAATAATATAAATATAATAAAAAAGTTAATTAGAGAGACCAGAAAAACATTTTAAATAATTGAACCTCAAGTTTACTGCTAAAAGAAGCAGAAAATAATTTTAGATTCTTTTCTCAAATAACAGCAGTCGTCACGTTAGTTCTTAGCTTTCGTTGCCAATCTGACGATGTAGTGTAAAATTGGTGACAAAAACTAGGCTGCCAAAACTCAGCCATTTCACGTTAATTTATGACATTTCTTTAGTTTCCACTGATATTAACGTCGATTTTCTACAAATCACGTGTAAAGAACCTTTCTGGATTTTCAAATTGCGACCATCAGGGAATACAACCTTACAAGGTCATTTCATGGTGACTAACGCGACTAAAGTATAAAGACTAATTTGTGGTTGAATTTGTAGATTTATGATGTAAATGGTGGCATATGTGTCATTTCTACAAAGGATTTGAAGCAAAATCACTGCTGATAGGTTTTTTTTTCAGCAGAAACGCCACTGTGATCAATTAACATTTTGGTTACAAAAATGTCAGTAACATATCCACTTCCATCTAAAAACCAAGTGTTCACCCCTCATCTAATCGGCAATAAATTATCGGTCTTGATCAAAACCAGTTTTAATCTGATCGGCGTTACATACTGACAACGACAAATTAGATAACAAACAACTTCAAAGTAGCAGTTTGATGTAGGGACATTCTACTTTTCTTTTATACGAAAAAGAAATGTTAAGCAATTTATTTTACTGTTTTCTTTGCAGCTTGTTCATTCATGATGTTATTTATTCCATGTTTTATACTTATTTACTAGCACAAACTTTATCTTTTATATGAATTTATAACTTTGAAAAAATAGCAGTTCAAAACTCATACTGCCACCAAAAATTTGTATGAGAACATAACCATTTATTTTAAGTAACGACATGTATGCAGACTTGGACCACTTTACCATCTGTTCCTAATTCCACCGCTTCGTGAATTTTTAATGCCACTTTTCCCGAAATTGTTCTATGCAACCTGCCTCGTAACTCTTATTAATAATGGAACAGGGAGTCTATTCGGGATTCATAAATAAAGCTCCCAGAATTTTTCAGGTTATTGTCATATGCTTAAAAGCTCTATCCAAACAAATGCAGACTTTCCCTTGTCAAAAATGCCGCTTTATGTAATTACGTAGCAAGATTTGACATGAGAGGATTCAAAAATTTTTTGAGTTTGCTGGTATACTTCTTTGGGTATGGAAATGAATTTGAATTTGAAGAGTGAATTTTTTTATAAAACAGTTCAATTTTTATCCCTGTTTCTTTCTTTCTTGCATTTTGTTATTTCATTTCTACAAGCCAATATTACAATCGTTTGCTTCGTTCTAGTTCTTAAAACTCTTTGACATGTTCCTGTTGCCAAATTTAGAAATTGTTTTAAACATTGATAAATGCAACTAAATTTTGAGAAATACATATCAGCAGAATGTTTTGATAATTGATTCGGCTTCAAAATGAAAAAAAAAAATGTTTAGGGAAATATTTAGAAGTTATGAGAAGTTTCTTTATCAGCCTCTTAACCAAAAGTTAATTTTGTTTGAAAACAACAACGACAGAAGTAAAATTTTACATAAAGAATTGAAACAGTCACGGAAACTTCAAATGCATAATCGACATTTTCCCAATAAGTAGAGAAAAGATAAAACTTCATATTCATGAAAAAAAAAAAAAAAACTTCGAAATAAAGTAGAAGGGGAAAAGCTGTTTTTTATGCCTGAAAATTCCGCTAAAAATGATTCTTTAAAAATTATCACTTCCATTTTTAAGCTAGCATAGAATTACAATACAAGCATAGTTACTGTTTGATAATTATGTCTAAATTTAAAAATGGCAAGTTTTCGTGGTTACACAATGACATATCATTTTTCACCGTCTTCAAGTTTATAATTGAAACTAGATGCTATTGTTAAATTAATTTCATACTTTTTACATCAATTTACAATTGAATCAAAAGTAGTTCCATTTGTTTAAAGCTTTAGTTCTGCTTTAAAGTCAGTTTTATTATTAATATCCTTATTTTACTTTTTAGTCCAAAAGCAATTTTAAATTTAAGTTGGGGACCGGACGAAATTTCGCTTCCATCTTATCCAAAGAATAAGTTATATTAACAAAATTGTTCAAAGTTTCACTACGATATTTTTGCAGCCTTCGGCAACTTTTGTCTGAATCCTGGGATTGTTTTATGTTTGATCCTGGTACCATTCTTATTACATTTTATTCTGGCCAAACGTGTCCAGAATCTATGATTCATTCCTTTTGTAAGACATTTTCTTTGTTCTGCCTCCGCCATCCTGTATTTTATCATGAAAAATTTGTTAGACTTAAAAGGATAAAGAATACCGCAGAATTACTTCTATCTTAGAAGATTTTCATTGTTTTATACACTGTAAAAAATGAATGTTGTTTTTACGGTATAATACAGCTAATTTTAGGGTAATAAACTGTAAAAATTGCTAATTTTACACTAATAAACAGTAAAATTGCTACCTTTACAGTTTATTACTGTGCATTTTACAGTTTTAAATTGGAACTTCGGCTGCCAATATTATATTGTAAAAACAACAGTCCAGTTTCGCAGTGTAATGGTGACTGAGAGTTGTTGTTTTTTGCAAACTCGAATTTGTCTAAACTTTTATGTTTCCCTTACCCCAACTGAACCTGTATTATTCGTTGATAGAACAATATTACAGGTGATTTAGTTAAAAGAAACTCAATTTTAGAAGATGTTTAATTTATCTACAGTTTTATGTTGCCCTTTAAACCCAACTGAACCTGTATTATTCATTGATAGCACAAAACTATAGGTGATTTAGTTAAAAGAAATTCAATCTTAGAAGAGGTTTAATTTATCTAAACTTTTATGTTTCCCTTTACACCAACTGAACCTATATTATTCGTTGATAGAACAAAACTACAGGTGATTTAGTTAAAATAAATTCGGTTTTAGAAGAGGTTTAGTTTATCTAAACTTTTATGCTTCCCTTATCGCCAACTGACCGTACATTATTCGTTATAAAAAGAGATAAACTACGGGTCGATTTCGTAAAAAGAACTTATCTAGGCTTTTATGTTTCCTTTTACCCCAACAGAACCTGTATTATTCATTGATAGAAAAAAACTATAGGTGATTTAATTAAAAGAAATTCAATTTTAGAAGAGATTTAACTTATCTAAACTGTTACGTTTCCCTTTACCCCAACTGAACCTGTATTATTCGTTGATAGAGCAAAACTACAGGTGATTTAGTTAAAAGAAATTCAATTTCAGAAGAGGTTTAACTTATCTTAACTGTTATGATATGAAAGATGAACTTTCCCAAGCAGACCAGAGAACCTACAGAAATCGATCAGAGAACTCGAAAAACAGCGCCGCGTGAGAACAGTGATGGGGTTGCTACAGGCAACGGTGACAGCCGCGGAGAATTTCCAAAGATCACAGGAAAGTACTGTACAGAATGATGAGGTGCTGCGTTTAAGAGCGAGAAAAAGAGAAGATCGCAGCGTGCCATGGGAGAAATTTGGCTGCTTTTGTAAACCTACGTAATTCGTTTTTTAGAGGGCAGCTTTCATAAATTGCTGTAATGATGCGAGATATGAGGAGGATGAAAAAGACCGTCGATGGCTTTGTTTTAAAGGTCTAGGAAATTTTAATATGCTGGGTTCGGCGTTTAGAGAGCAGTATGCTGTTCAGAAAGTGTTTCGCCCTATTATAGTTAAAAATAAGTTTTTTGAAAGGACGTTAATGATGTTAATGAAAATGAAATAGTGCGTCAATTAAATTTTGAAACTGAGAAATAATAGTTGAACTTTGAAAAGTATATAAAAAAATCTAAGTACAAAGATGAATAAAACATAGTATAAATAAAGAACAAAAGTAAAACGGAAATGAAGCTGGAAAATGAATTTTAAATGGATATAAGACCGTATTTTATGGTTAATTCGTTACTACTTTTCATTGATGTAAACTGCTAGAGATGTTTTAATTATGATAGTTCCCTGAAAACAAGTAAAAGTCTTTTTTTTTTTTTTTGGCTTTGAATCTGCTGCTATGAGTCATATGATGAGTCATAAATGTGGATCATCTAGCTCTCAAATACTCATGGAAAATATTAAAATATAGGGTTTTTCATTTATTTTTTAAAAACAGATAAAGGATTTGTAGATCCTCCCCCCCCTTTATTTTTGAAAAATAAATCGTTGTTAGTTTATTATTTCGTCGATTTTTTATTTGTAGAGAATTTTCCTTTTCACTCAACTTTTTTCCTTCTTTCTTCCTGTCTTCTCCTTCTTTACCATTTCACTTTAGAAAAAATGAAAGTAGGTCTTGTTTTAGAATTAATATTCCCATCAAATTATAAATTCAGTAAGATACAACAATCCTTATTCCTACATCAGAATGATTCAGACGGCTAAAATGCTCGGTCCGAAAAAAAAGTCTTAAAATCAATTTTCTATAAAAATTTTAAATTCCTCTCCGTTCTTCGCTTTGAAAATCAGAATTTACAGCAAATGATTTCGATCTCCGAAAAGAAAAAAAAAATCTGCTCCCAATAAACCCTTTTCATTCACCGACTTTCACTATCTATTGAATTTTTTTTCTGATGAAAAAAGCCGGAAATGTGAAAAGAAGCACATCGAATTTTCTCCTTTTAAATAGTGGTATATTCACTTCAACTACAGATTGAGCTTTTCAACTGCCTTTAAAAGAAGAGTAGGTAGGGATTTTGGAAAGTATTAAAGCAAACACAGAAAATGCCGTTGCTTGACCTTTGAAACTTTTTTATTTGAAATGCGAACTATGATGACTAAATTGACTTCTCTAATACAGACCGTAACCATTTTCATCAGTTTGCTCTATTTAGAGGAGATACTAAATATTCATAAAACGTACTTAAAATTTTCTGTAAAAACTATTGACATTTTATTACCTTCATTGTCTTCAACATTTTTAGAGTTCTGATAATGAAATTAAAAAAAAAATAGAGGGTCTGATATTTTTTCTATATGTGTTATTATTGTTTCAGAGAGAGCCCAATAATTCTGATAGTATCTTATAAAATAAATTTCAAAAGAATAAATTCATCTTTAGTATGGGTATTTCAGGGCCACACTATATTGAATAATAACTACTGCTGTTAGTTTCAGTCATTTTTCTTGAGTGTATTTATTTATTAACTTTCGCTTATTTCATTTCATTTTTGTCATTTAAAGCAACAAGAACAATTTTTAGTAAAATGAGTGCAATGTTCAAATTATACGAAATACTAGCTGCCAGGGCAGCTAGATTAGCTTCCTACGGCATGTTGATGCATAATGTCTCCCCGCCACCCAACTTTTACCTCATTCTGATGTGATATTATTTGATATAATTCAATTTTCATAAGATTTTAAGACATACTACGTACGTGGCCCACTAATGCCCAAGCAGCTAGCTGCATGGCCCGGCGTTGCACGGGCGCTTCGCGCCTTTAAAGTAGTAATGAATGTTTCAAGAAACTACTCCCCGCCAAGGCGGCTTGCTAACAGGCGCTTCACTCCTTCACTTTTTTCCTGCATCAAAAAAATCATTCCAATTAATGAGATGCTTCGCGCCTTCAAAATGGTGAGGAAAGTTACAGCAAGTTCTGATCGCTCAAGGGAAAGAAGTAGACATAAATACTCAGTTTTTAACATAAGTAGATGGTTTTTCAACAAATGAATGTCTCAAAATATTACAAGTAGCTAGCGATAAAAATACTACGTAAAAGACCCGCTTATGAGTTTCGTGTTTGATTTAGTTAAGCCTTCATTCAAAATTCTCGTTATCATTGTTATTACTGTTTCATAGCAACGACGATTTGCAACAATGGATTTCATATTTAATCATTTATTAGGCTTAATCGCTTTAAATTTGACTACTTATTAATTGATATCTTCGCTAATTAAAATCGTATAATTATATAAATTGAAACTAATGAAGCCTGAAAAATTACCTATCTATCGGTACCTGGTTCGATTTTCAGTTCACTGGCGTTCAGGAGAGAGAAGCGTGACATAGAAAGAAAGATAGTTAGAAAGAAAGATACTCAGTTTTTAATATACGTAGACTAGCTGCCAGGGCAGCTAGATTAGCTTCCTGCGGCATGTTGATGCATAACGTCCCCCCTCTTTAACTTTTACCTCATTCTGAAGTTATATTATTTGATATAATTTTATGTTCATTCGATTTTAAGACATACCACGCACGTGGCCCGGCGTTGCACGGGCACTTCGTGCCCTGAAAGTATTGAGGAAAATTTCAAGAAACTACTCCCCGCCAAGGCGGCTCGCTAACAGGCGCTTCACGCCTTGACTTTTTTCCTATATAAAAAAATCATTCGAATTATTGAGATGCTTCGCGCCTTCAAGATGGTGAGGAAAGTTTCAGTAAACTCAGCTCGCTCAAAGGAAAAAAGCAGACATAGATACTCAATTTTTAATATAAGTAGATGGCTTTTCAACAAATGAATGTTTCAAAATATTACAAGTAGCTAGCGATAAAAATACTATGTAAGTGGCCCGCTTATGAGTTTCGTGTTTGATTTAGTTAAGCCTTCATTCAAAATTATCATTATCATTGTTATTACTGTTTCATAGCAACGACAGTTTGCAAGAATGGATTTCATATTTAATCATTTATTAGGCTTAATCGCTTTAAACTTGACTACTTATTAATTTATATCTTCGCTAATTAAAATCGTATAATTATATCGATTGAAACTAATGAAGCCTGAAAAATTACCTATCTATCGGTACCTGGTTCGACTTTCAGGTCATTGGCGTTCGGGAGAAAGAAGCGTGACATAGAAAGAAATATAGTTAGAAAGATAGAAAGAAAGATAGTAAAGATTATTGTATATTATTTTGTTAGGTCTCCATAACTTAGATCTGTTTGAGCCTGCATGTATTTTTGATTCATTCTTTCTCTGTTGTATGTTTTTCTAATTTTTGTGACAGCGAGAGTGGCTAATTTTTGTGGCTGCATTGTTACAATTCATTTCTTAGGGTCACTTCTAAATAATAATTAGATCTTTTTTTGCCTTAAAACTTCACAGAAATATTCACAAACCCTAGGAGCTAAAAGTAACTGTATAAGAATTCGGGGAAAATCGATAATAATATTAATAATAATAATAACAATTACAATAATAGTAATAATAATAATAATAACAATAACAATAACAATTACAACAACAACAACAATAATAATAATAATAATAATAATAATAATAATAATAATAATAATAATAATAATAATAATAATAATAATAATAATAATAATAATAATAATAAATACCATCCGCAAAAGCACTGAAATCTCCATTCAGTGACTACTAATATTTCAAAATCTTTATCTACAAATATTTTGAACACTTTACTAAATACAACATAGACAATGTTAATGGACAATTCAGATTTCCAGTTCAAGTAACAAAGCTAATTTTCCTCCAGCATGCCAATTACGCAAAAGGTTCAAAACTCCATTTCATCTCCACCTAATTGGCACAGAAGACAGTCCTTCCACCCCCCCCCCCTTTGAGCTTAATCCCAAATTTTAAGCTTCCAAAAATCCTCCTATTTCCCAGGTATTCTTTCAACAAGTTCGTGCTTCCCCGTCATCTGCAATCATCACAAAACTGGAAGTGTCGAGGGGTGTTCTTTTCCTCAGGCGAACCGCAATGGCATCGCTCAATGGTCGGAGGGGGGATTATTTGCGGTAATTAGATTTGAAAAGCATCTCTAGCTATCGTCGGGCAATGCTTCTTGTGCAAGAATAATAAGTGCAGCCTGATTAGGTCACCCGCTGCGCCTGCGCTTGTTTTGACGCTTTGCTGAGTCCGTTTAGCCTCCTCCATTCTTTCACTCCAGTTGCTACGGATTTTCTACAATTAGAAACTGATTAAGCTTCGTGGCAGGAGGGCTCCGATATTACGTGGAAGGAGTCTTTCTGTAAGGCCTATTAAATGAATGCTTCATTCTCTCGTTGATAGAGCGTGAAAATGAAGAAGGAAGGCGGTTCATCGATCGAATATTTTCTTTATGTAAATAACTAAATGATGCCCTCTTTGTTGTGGATTTAGGTCTGAAAGATGAGCATATTTCGATAATAACTCAATTATGGAAGGATTGTGTTTATGATATTGACCGTTTGAACAGATTTTTTCCTAATGAATGGTGGTCATTTTTAAAGTGACATTATTTATAGGTCATGAAATTTTAAAAATGTCAGACTAGAATAAAAATCTACATTTTACACATGTATCTGAGCTAAAAGTTACGTGCTTTTGAAAGAATTCAGTTGAAGCTAATAACTCGAAGAAATAAAGCAAATAAAATTTTTCCTTAAATCTAACTGTTTGATGGCCTGATACAGATATATGTTACAGATAAATCTTGTATGCAACAGTTATAATAATTTTACAGCTTTTCTTTCAGAAATTAGAATTCGAAATCTCAATGGACTTGTGGGGAACTTTTTGGAGTTAATGACACACAATTCTAAAGAAACTATCATTTTCTAACAATTTACTAGTGTCTATTTTGAGAAAGGCTTCTTAGAAAAAGGTATTTCGGTTCAAATTAGGAAATACGATGTACTTAAACGGCTTTTTTTTTTTTTTAATTATGTCACGTGATTTGGAGTGTTGTTGCTTCGCGAATCCAGGATTACACTTTGCAAAAGTTAATGACGTATCTAAAATAACTAGCATTAGGAAGCACAAAACTTTTACTTTATTTACAAAGAGGAGTCGGCGTTAACAAAATATTTTTTTTTTGATTAGGGGAGTTTGGGATTGTTTCTAAAATAACAAAACTCTTTTTTTGCATAGAGTGTTTTTCCATTATTATGACCTAGTGAAATTTGCTATGTTTGATGAATTCTTTGAGCTTTAATTTTTTATGATGCACTTTTGTTTAGTAGTAATTTGAGCAAAACAGACAACTATCGTTATTCGTGATCAAAATAAAATTTGATTTAAGTCGATGAACCATTCAATAATACAATGACAAAAAAGAGCTGAAAAACACGATTCTCCGAAATTGGACATTTACATTCTAGTGATATTTTACAAAACTGTTCCATGATATTTACCATTATATATAAAACGTGTCAACCCTTTCAGCGGCAAGACCACGCCAGTTCACTCAATGTTAAATCCTATAAACCAACCCGAGTATAATCGGGCTTGCCGCGATTCATGACAATATTCAATGAAGTGAACTTGGGTTTGTATTTAATTAAGATTTAAGCAGAAAGGAAGTCGTATTGACTAAATTAGAACAAAATATTCTGAAGATTGTAGAATAATTAAACAGTGAAATGAATTTTATAACTTTTCAAGGAAAAAAAGAGAGAAAGAAAAAGCTTTCACTATTTTTGTTCTTTATTTTTCATCAGCTTCTGGGATCCGAATAAATAGAAAGAAATGTCGCAAAAGATCCTAGTTCGAAACGATTTTACGAGTACTGTCTCTCTTCCGACCAGAACAAATAAAGCATCTATATTGCTCAAGTGGAAGATTCGAATTCGGAAATCTATTCATTGCTCCTGCGACTGAGTTACCCCATCTTTGCTCTTCGAGATTTTTTTGAACATTCAAAAGGACACCGCGGTAACTAGCCCAATCACCACTCTGGTATAAGAGAAAGAAAAAAATCTCCTCCCCACCCTTGAGAAGGAGAGCCCTCATAAAACGTCCCCCTCGAAACCCCTTGGGGGCTATAGGGAGTCGACTTGCAGCCCCCAAATCTGATAGGAGAACTCTTAACCGTTTTCTTGCGGATTTCGAGATCGCTCTTTCGGCGTTGCCCTGGTAACGGCATCCATTCGTAGTTTTGGAGGAAGAATCGATACCACGCCGGATGTGCCAGACATCAAGTTACATATTTACCCCTAGGGACGCATAGGTCTTTTGTTCTATTGAGATGAGGCAATGCTTTGGTCGTTACATAATTGGCCGAGCAACGCCGTGGTGCTGGCAGCCATTTTTATTTATTTATTTTATTTTTTTCAATAAATTTTTTAACAAAGATCTGTAATTTTCTTGAAAATGAACCACAATTCTAGAACAATAAATTTTAAAAGAAAAAAAAACATGAAAATGAGGTATAAATGAGTGCAATAATTTTACATTATGTTTAACAATTGATCGAGTGTACGCTATATTAAATTGCCGTAGGAAAAATATTTTTTTTAAGGGTTTTAAATATTTCGTGATATTAAAGGAAAATTTTAGAGAAATTATTTCTAAATTGCCAGAAGCGGTTTTCTTTGTTAACGGATTTCTTTTGAATTTTAAAACATGCAATATATCAGGTTATATTTGCCCGAAGCGAATTCCGTAAAGATGCAAGAACAAGGGGGAAAAGTTGTTCCCATTTTGGGAATGCAGAAAATGTAACAGACAATTTGAAATTTAAACCTTTTGTAGTTATTTCGGTTTTGCTCTTTTAATAATCTTTTATTTTCATTTATTTTGTCATTTCTATTGTTTATTCTTTCGTTTATCATTATTATATTTCGTTTCGTTACTTCGTTCTTTTAGATATTTGTTATTTTGTACATACGTATTATTTTGCTTATTTATCTTCATTTATTTCGTTCATTGTTATATTTCGCTTTGTTAATTCGAACAAGAAGCTTTTTTTTTGTTCGTTTTTAGAATAGACGAAAAGTAAAGTTATCGGTAATATCTGCCTCGTCGTGGCAGATATGTTCGTATTCTTATATTTTATCATTATCTTTTTGCTACTTTCCTACGTTTGAGTCTCACCTCCCCCCTCCCCCTCCCTGAATGGAAGTACAGTACTCTTACAATGCGAAATGGCGCGAGAATTTAATTTCGCCGAGAGTGTCCTGATTTCAACTAATGCTCTGTCTTTAGAATTGGGTATTAGGCTCTTTTTTTTTTTTCACTTCCAACGCGTTAAAAGAGATTAACTTTTCCCTCATTTATCCTATGGAACCATCCAAATGTATGGAGGTGCAAGACTTTAAAAAATAATTTCTTGGTTGGAGCTTGAACGTACCACTTTTGTGCTTTGCATGGCAGTATTATACTACAGGGTGCGCCAGAGAAACTTACTTTTTTGAAATGTCAATAAAAACAAAACTACTTAAGTTATTGTTTTAATTCTTTTTTTATTTGAGAATACAATATCCCATTTTTTTTTTCATTTAGTCTTGAAAATGACATCGGTTAAATGATGACCCCCATTGAGCATACACTGATTAAGACGATTTTTAAAGTTTGTGAGCACTCTTTGCAGCATATCAATTGGTATGTTGGCAATTTCGTCGCGAATGTTATTCTTGAGGTGAGCTATTATGCGTGGTCGATCAACATAAACCAGGGATTTCAAATAACCCCATAAAAAAATCGCACGGCCCCAAATCTGGGGAGCGTGCTGGCCATGGGAGATCGCCTTTGAGAGAGATGAGGTGGTCGGGGAAATGTTGTCGCAACAAATTCATTGAATCTCGTGCTGTGTGTGCTGTGACTCCCAGGACCCGATTAAGATATTACGGGGCCCTAGACCAAACACTCTTTTGGGGCCCCCTATACTGAGGCTTTACAATTTTAGGCATTGGATAAAACATTTTTAGCCATCGATTAGAGCAATTCTAGCCATTTGGGGGCCCATACATTGTGGGGGGCCCTAGGCCACGGCCTAATTGGCCTATTCAGTAATCAGGCACTGATGACTCCATCTTGCTGAATCCACACGTCCCTAATGTTCATTTTTTCGAGGCTGGGAAGGAAGAAATCCTCGATGCGCGCGTTGCGTAGCAGTAACTGAGCGACCGTTCGAAAAGTAGCTTTCGACGGCAAAGGCGCGCTGTTCTTTTGACCATAGCATGATGGCGACTAATTAAAGGGAAAACAAAACTTGGAGATTTCCCGCTCCAGATGCGCCCACTCTTGGCTTTCTACGCAGCCAATTCACAGCGCAGGAATTTTTTCAAAAAAGTAAGTTTCTCTGGCGCACCCTGTATATCTGTCTTCTCAAAATCTGATTTGTAAATATGTTACTTTTCAATTGATCAAATTATTTAATTCACTTTGAAATTTTTTGGGATTTAATATTTTTGCATAAATTTATTAAATGCTTTCAGGTTTTATTTATTTTCATCATTTGAATTAGAATTCAATATTTTTTGAAAGAAGACTTAAAAAGTATTAATACCTAAATATGAAAGTTATAATGCTGTGCAACAAGAATTAAAACAAATTATTATGATTTTTAAACGAAAACCGCAGGTATGTTACTCATTCACTGTAACAAATGAATGTTATTTTTACAATATAATACATGAAATTTTATAGTAATAAATTATAAAAATTGCTGTAAAATTGCAAACCTTACAGTACTAAACGGTAAAATTTCTAATTTTACAGTAATAAATTATGAAATTGCTAATTTTGCAGTAATAAACTGTGAAATTGCTACACTTTACAGTTTATTACAATGCATGTTACAGTTTTAAACTGGAACCTCTGCTGCTAGAAGCATACTGTTGTTTTTACGGTATAATACAGCTAAATTTTAAGGCAATAAACTGCAAAATTTGTAACTTTACAGTAAAAAACTGTAATAGTGCTAGTTTTCCAGTTTATTACTGTGCATTTTACAGTTTTAAATTGGAACCTCGGTTGCCAATATTATACTGTGCAAACATTAGTTCATTTTTGCAGTGTTCCTGACAGTTTGAAAACAGGCGCAACTCAAAATCGCTAATTTTTGAGATATGACGTTTTTGAAAGGATAAAACGATATTTCTTAAATGTTCTATGCTAAAAATATTTATTCTTTAAGAAAGAATAGTTTGGACAGTAGAGCGTTAATCCATCCATTAAAATGAAATTCGCAAAAAATTAAAAGTCGCTCAATGTATATCTTTGCTGAGGCGAGCCTTCATTGAGTAATTTTTTCTCTCTCTGCCTCTTCCCCATTCCTTAATTAGAACGTAAGTTAACTCTGTTCGGAAGTGGCCCTTCTCTGTGAGGCTTCTTTCAGCGCTTCATTTAACAGAATTTATCCAATGAGCATTCTTTCCAGAAAAACAAAGTCCTGCATTGGAACTGCAGCACTGATGTCTTTAGAGGTAAGAAGATGGTAATTTAATCATGTGATTTCAGCTCGAGTTCTCCCGATCAATAATAGGGAAAAGAAGAGCAGGGATAGAAGAAGAGAGTTCTTTAGAGGTGCTGGAAATAGGGTTTTTAGTGTTTCTTCGAAAACCATGTCAGTGAATAGTTTGTTTTAAGTCTAGAAGAAGGAATATATGTTTGGAAATGGGGTAGCGGGGACGACTATTAAACTATTTTTCATAGTTATGTTTAAATGAGGATCCGTTCAGGTCTAAATTATTTCGACCGTATCCTGACGGAAACCCGCCCCGTATCCCAGCCAGTTGACCTAGGGGTTTTTGGTGCTTTTCGTGGTTTCTTTCAAAATACTTGAAATAGGTTTATGTCAGTAATTTTATTTTTATTAAATACTTCAAGATGTTTTCTGTCATGATGACAGAACTATTTAAGTAAAGCAACAGTGAATTTTTAGTAAGAGATTGGCGAAAAATGCATGTTTGGAACTTAAAAAAAAGTTCCGCATAGGAAAATATCATTTTTAACCATCAAAATTTGCACATATTTAATATTTTCGTATGGCATGGCTATCGCAAGCTTGCACTAACTCGTGTTTAAGCCTCAATTTTATAGCATCTCTTGCAATTAATTGTGCTTGATGCTGCCATTTTTTTTTGGAAAGTAAAAGGTTTATAGCTTATATCTTAAAAGGATTAAAACGTATTTTGCGCAAACTTTTACAGCTAAAAGAGCTCGAACTTGACTCCGAGCAGAGCTCAGACTAAGGGCCGGATTCAAGTGAAACACCATTACAATCGCTTCGAGGCGATCGCAATTGCAATCGCTACTGGAAGTCGAATTACGATAGAATAACATCTCGTAGCGATTGTAACGTTTCACTTAAATCCAAATTTGGGAATTTGCGATTGCAATGGTGATTTGCGATTGTCCGTGTTTCACTTGAATTCCGGCCTAAGTCATCTTCACCAAATATGGCACCCCGAGTGACGCTCGGGTTTAGAACGGAAAGTATTAAACTAGTAGTAGCGCATGACCTTGATCATATGTCGAAAACCACTACTTCTCTTCAAAATCAAGAAAAAACGAAAAAAAAAAAATTAAACAATGACTCAAAGTGGCTACAAAAACAAAAGAAAGAAAGAAAAATACCACGAGCCTCGACTTTCTTGTTCTTTAAGCATTACTTACGGATTTTACACATTTATACATTTCATAAAGTTCATAAAAGTCGGATCTTTCGACTAGTACGTAAATTAATAGCAGGTGAGCTAGTACGTAAATTAATAGCAGGTGAGGATTTTCTGCCCTTAACTCAGGAAATTTATGTAAAAGTTTCGCCTAAAATTATTTAATTAAAAAAAAAACAATCAAACAAAATTGAACTTTTCAGAAATTACTCTTTTGTGCACATATATGGCCTTCTACAATTTGATTGATTCGTTTTTCAATTATCTTTTCAAAATTTAAGTGCTAAAATAATGATGAAAAAGCTTTCGACATCCAGGTATTAATATAACGAATTCCTCAAAGACTTTGCCTGAACTAAAGCATTGTTGACCAGACACTCCGTGCCAAACTTTCTTTATTTCCCAGCATGCGTCTTATTTACAGGTTTAACTGTTTAACATTTTCTTGCACCTATGCAGGTTTGACGACACTTTGTCAATCGTATATACAAATTCCAGTTCAAAGTCGCTAGGAAATATCCAAAAAAGCTCAGTCTTATCGATATTTGAGAAATTGTCAACATTCTATGATTTGTAATGAGTTACCGCCTATGAGCCAGGTCTAAGGCAGAGCTGAAGCAATTACACCCACAGCTATTCTATGATTATCATCGCATTCCCAAATGAGTCTCCGCAGATGACAACCAAGCAGGAGATCCTTTATTTCCGCAATTAACTAAGTTCAGATGATTTTAGTCTTTTTTAACCGTTCAATTTTAGTCCAAAATTGCCAGGAAATCTTCGAAAATAATGTCTTATCGATGTTTGAGAAAGTGTCCACATTCTCAGATCATCAACGCATTTCCAAATGAGTCTAAGCTAGATAAAATAACGGAATAGAAGGAGATCCTTTATTTCCGCATTTAACTTAGTGTTAGCGATTTTAGTCTAGCGATTTTGTTTGCGGATTTTTGACCTGGAAATTTTTAAACCAGAACATCCTTTAACTCCACATTTAACAAAGTTTTGCGATTTAGTTCGGACTCTTTAGTTTGGCGATTTTGATCCAGACGATAAAAATCAAGAGATTCTTTGCATCCGCACTTAATCAAATTTTGATGATTTTAGGGGGGCTATTTAGTTTAGCAATTTTTAAACCAGGAAATCCTTTTCTCTCGGCACTTAACTAAGTTTTGGCGATTTAGTTTGGCGATTTTAGTTCAAAATCACCGGGAAATCTTCGAAAAGACTCAGCCTTATCAATGGTTCAGAGAGTGTCAACATTCCCAGATCGTCAACGCATTTCCAAACGAGTCTACGCCAGAGATAACAACGGAGCAGGAGGAGATCCTTTACCTCCGCACTTAACTAAGTTCTCCCAAACGAGTTCTCTTCCCCTTCCGCTCTCCCTGGGAAGGGGGAGGGGTAATTCAATCACGCGATCTCTTCCGGGGTGTTTCTCCGGCCTCGATCGATCCCGCCAGAAGAAATGCCCAAGAAAAAGGGATGCAAAGGTCTGCCGAGAGTGCACCAGTTTATCAGCGCAGACTGCAAGATTTCTCATATTTGAGTTGATGCCAAACGTATTGTAATGGAATGATAAAATAGCTGGACTCTGTTTGAGAAATGTCAAGAAAATATTTCTTTCTTTCTTTCTTTTTTTTTTTTTTTGTGCGAAATATATGGATACTTATGAAGGAGACAAAATTCCAACTGTTTGCCATGCAGTTAAATTGACTTATAGACAAATGGAACTTCTTTTAGAGCTTACACATTTGAGAAAGATTATTAGGAAGCAACTGTTTCTAATGAAGATCTAGGTGCTTGATTTGTTAAAATTTTCAAAAGGCTTATAGTTTTTACTTTGTTCTATGTGTGTGTGTGTGTGTGTGTGTGTGTGTGTGTGTGTGTGTGTGTGTATGTGTGTGTGTGTGTGTGTGTGTGTGTGTGTGTGTGTGTGTGTGTGTGAGAGAGAGAGAGAGAGAGAGAGAGAGAGAGTGATATATGCGTCTCCAAAGCTAAAGAAAAGTTTCATTATTAGCGTAGTGAGTGCAAGTATAGTGCATTTTAATATTTTTGAAATTAGCGAATGTTTGAATCCAACTTATTGTAGTGTGTACCACTTTCTTTTCTCTTACCTTTTCTCTTTCTCTTCTTTTTCAAAATACGAGTCCCTGTACAATATACAGTCGACTTTCGATAACTCGAAGCTCCAGAGGACTGCAAATGGCTTCGAGTTAATGAAATTTCGGGTTATAGGAAGTTTTCACAACTTTTCCATGAGTTGAAGGATTTTTGTCATGACCCATTGGAAACTCCGAGATAAAGGAATATTCGAGTTATCGAGATTCGGCTGTAATATTTTTTTTTCGACGAACTAAAAGTACAACTTTTTTAGATAATAGAATGTTGCATTTCCCCCCTAAGCTTTTAGATTTTTAAATTGAGGCTGTTTGTATATCAATACTCCACATGTTAAAAAAAGTACTTCTTCATTCTCAAAGCCCATCAAATCTAAAATCGAATATCCTTTTTCCTACCGTAAATCTATAGTTTATCAATCTCTAAGCCCCTCCAGGGATAGTTGATACAAAAAGCGACGGCTATCTAAAAACATACACTTTTATCTGGTACTGTGTTTATAGTCCAGTCAAATTAGGTCATGAACCGGACATTCAAAAAATACAATTGCCACCTATGCCAAGTTGTTCAGTATGATAAGGAGATAATGTATAAAAAAGTCCCACGAATTTGAGCGTCGGATTTGGGAGTTATGGGGGGGGCGAAGAAGGGGTTTAAAATGCTGATTATTGCTTTATTTCAGCTCTATCTTAATGACTTCCTTTGCACGAAAATGTTATTATATATAAAATTAAAGATGTTACATATTTCTTACGTTTCAAGTAATATTTTTGCGTCAGTCCGTTCTTCGTGGGGGGCGGGGGGGGGTGCCCCCATTTTTTTTTTTTTTTGAGCCTTCCACTTTAAAAATGCAAAAGCATATGAGCAGATTATTTTAATGTTTTTAATGTTTTTTGTATGCCATATTTGAATACATCCCCCCATCCCCCCAAATAATGGAAACTATTGACCAGATCGGAGCAAATCCCAATATTTTGCAACGTTTTTGATACATTTCAAAGTTTATTTCTATCAAATATTAATCCAGATAAAGTTAAAGGGAGTAAATTAAATGTTTTTGAAACATGATTTAGGCCATCAGTTTGATGTCTAAAGCCCACTGTCAACATTAGCGTCACTCTGTGTTCCTACCTGCCTCGCTGGTAAAAACTGAAAACATAGCTGAATTAAAGTAAAACAAACGACAGAAATCTTTTAGTTTAAAAACTGCCTCTTTTGCTAGATGAAGTCTTTTCTTCCTCTTTTCCTACATCATAAATGAATAATTAATTTGGAGGACAAATCTCGTAAGTATTTAACACATACACATATTAAAAATAAAAATTATTTTAACATAAAAACTTAAATGATTACACATTTTTTTTTACCTTTTCACTATACTTTGAAACATTGCTATGAGGTGACTTTTTCATGCAACACGTTATTTTTGCTCAGGCATCCATCATCAAACCACATCCCAGATGACCGTAGGAAGTTCAAGATGAAAGAGGGAGTAGCGGATGAATTTTTTACAAGCTAATTTTGCAATGGGAGGGCTTCAACTTTGGCATAACCACATGCACTCGGGCGCTGGTAAAACAACTTGTGTGAGACAACAATTTTCTATAGCTTTAGTCAAAACAGCTGTTCGAGGAGCTTTTGAATTAATGTGAACGGCTGTTCGAGGGGTAAAGCACATGATTTCTCCCATAGCGTGGTACATATTGTGACCATCAACAGGCTAAACGTTATAGTCCGCGTAATCAAAAACAAACTGAATATAGCCCTTCTCTAGATTGATGTCCTCGTTACAGATCTTTCAAATCCTATTACTTCACTATACGAAGAGCCCAAATCCTATTTTTGATATTGCATTGACAAGTAGCCAGGGCCGAATTACTAAATAGGCAACGTAGGCAGTTGCCTATGAGCCCCGGGGTTTTAAAAGGGGCCTCGAGAAATTCTGAAAATATCCTTTTTTAACTTTAGATGGCACTGAGCTAAACGTTAAGAACATTATTTGATGCAATATGCGAATAGAACTTAAGTAAACGTTCATACTTCCATCCAACTTCTTTCTCATCACCAGGGCATAATTTCTACCAAGAGAAGTGTAAGAGCCGAAAAGTAATCACAACTTATTTTATCGCTTGAATAGCACAAATATCGCCAAAAATATAAGCTCTATTAAATTTCGTAAGTGCAGGAGCCTTACTCCCTATGCAAATTAGGCCTTGTTCACCATTAACACTATTTATACCTGTAACATAATCAATCATTATGATTGATTATGTATTCCATAATAACAGTTTTAAATGATTAAAATATTTTTGCACAATATATATCAGATAAAATCTCATTTATCAAATCCGTATGGTGAAGGGGGCCCCTCATGTCAGATGCCTATGGGCCTCCCAATCTTTAATCCACCCCTGCAAGTAGCCTTGATACAAATCTCCTGAAGTACACAGCTGTACCGAATTGAATAGGATATAGAAAGGAACGTGGTCTTGTTGAAGAAATTATCGAATGAGAAATAGCAGTCACTTTCCTATCAATAGCTTTTTTAATTTCCTTCGTTTGTTTTTTATGCTTAATAATCTGAGAGATCAGTAACTGGAGAGATTCTGGAATCGACTCTGGGTTTTCGTTTCGTATTTCTTTAAAAGAAGGAAACTGGGAACAATTATAAACTTGATTTTTTATGTCTCGTCTTATTGAGCATGGCAGTTGTTTCAATAATTCTCTTTACCTCTTCAGCTTTATCTGTGTACCATTTATTGAAAAGTATTTTGGACACTGCCTCATTAAAATATATTCACACCTGTAATGGTCGTGACATTAATACTGTCCCCATGGTGTTCCACGAGTTTTCTTTTCAAATGTTTGTCATGGTATGGCTTTACACAAGGATTTAGCCGGCAAAATAAATTGGTGATCTCCTTGAAAGTGTATTAGCATTCATCGTTCTCTTCCAAATATTGGCACCACTTTTTAAAAATATCTGCTCTTGACGAGTCTTTCCTTGATCCACCTCTATTTGCGGCTTCTGCAGACTTAATTACGTCAAGTTTAAACATGGATAAACCGTATTTGTGGTATCTTCCATCTGTTTGAACTAAGTCCATCGTGTTTTGCAAGTCTGAAAGTACTTCTTCTCCCCAGGAATCGTGTCTTTTTAAGTCATCCTCGCGAATTGCATTAATATATGCTATAGTTTTTGCTTCAAACCAAATTTCTTTGGTTTTATTTCTACACTTGGATACATCTATGCATTTTTTTCCGCACAAAAAGTAAAGTGATTTGAAGTCAAAAGTGGATCTGAGAGGCTTCTGTACTTAACTACTTGCTGATGCAATACTAGGTGGTTACAGATTTCGCGTGTAGTTCTTGCGGCATTTTAAATGTACTTCAGTTACATTCCTATTCAGATAAGCGTCTTTCGCTCCATCCTCCTTAATTTCACCATCGTTTGACGCAGTATAGCGTATGAAGGCTCTTGTACCAGTAAACCCAAAGTAACCAACCAACCAACCTTAATTTCACTGCATGTCAGTATTGTGCTCCATCCTTTTGCAAATACATTAACTACTATACCGTCAGCATCAGTACAAGGCTCCAAAAATGCGATTCATTTTTGCAGCACTTCAAATTTTGTTCATTGTAAAATTCTCACAAGTTTAGCAATTCACTGATTTTTTAACTACATTTTAAAACTTTTTAACATATCTATTTCCTTAAATATGCAATCTTATGCACATTATATTCGGAACTTTTTATATTCAAAGTATTCTAACAACTGAATATTTTATATTTATATATTTACAAAAATTATTTATTTACCAGACTGTCAGTATTAAAACGCATCTTAACGGGGCAAAGGCAGTGATCATAACCAACGACTGGTCTATATGTCTATCTATTTTAGTACTGATCTGAATGGACACATATATAGACAAGTAAATTAAGCAGCAAAGTGAACCGCTGAGTGCTCTTAATTGCAACCGGAAACGAAATTTTTTAGTGTAAATTAGGGAATCTTTTTAAGACTATGATACCCCTTTTTATGAGAAAACGATGATGATACTGGAAAATACCCAGATGTTTTCGGGGTACTTAGTAAATGACCATTTTGAAGTTCAAGCTGGATACCTGCTCTTTTCCAGAACTTTCGACCTTACAGATTTGTCGGGGGCTCTGTTCAGCCATGTGTCTTAAATACGAAACAAAAATTGGTAATGTATTATCCATTTGGTATTCATTTTATCGGTGGTCCAAAATTGCAAATGACGGTGCCAAGTACGCAGTAGCAAAAATAATTTAGGATTGCTATAGAAAAATTCATAATAAAACCATCGACAAAAAAAATATTAAGGTAGGTACTTCCTATTTATTACCACAGCTCTCAAAAATTCAAAAAAATTGCACTCTTGAATTTATTTCTTATTCAGTAATGCAACTGAACTAAATTATTGTCAACTTTTTTGAGATGCAAATAAGGTCCGCCCTTTAATTTATAAGGGGGGGGCGATTTGGGGGATGTACTAAAAATGGCATATAAAACATTAAAATATCTGCGCAGATACTTTTGCATTTTTAAAGTGGAAAGCTCAAAAAAAAAAAATTTTGGGGGGGGGGGGGCACCCCCCCGCCCCCCTCGAATGACGGACTTGCGCAAAAACATCACTTGATACTTAAGTAATATGTACCATCTTTAATTTTATATACAATAACATTTCCGTGCAAAGGAAGTCATTGAGATAGAGCTCAAATAAAGCAATAATCAGTATTTTAAGCCCCTCCTTCGCCCCCCCCATAACTCCCAAACCCGACGCTCAAACTCGTGGGACTTTTTTAAACGTTATCTCTTTATCATACTGAACAACTTGGCATAGGTGGCAATTGTATTTTTTGAATGTCCGGATTCCGCCTTTTTTTGACCTAATTTTACTGCACTATTAGGGCTTCTCCGATTGCCCTTGCATACGATAGCGTCAGCTGAAATCACAACAAAAAATGAATGATAAAACGACTCGATCCAGCAAGCAGTTATAAAGTAACAGAGTTAATTTGAATAGATAAAAGTTCAGAGCACCCTCTTGCGTTTAAGTAAAATTAAAAGGCTGGATATTTTCTTCAATAGTTGAACTCACACATAAAATATACAAGTTCAGTTGCCAGACACATTCTGGTTATATTTGGATGCTTACCTTACACGTTTTGCTAGCTACTAAACTGAATTCTGGTTACAAAGATCATTCTAAATCGGCATTTTCCAAAATTTTTTAGCTCGAGTACCACTTTGCTGTACATCATGCAAAATTGTACCACTTCGTGAAAATGATTGTACTGAAGTTTTTCTCATTTATTTATTTTTATTGCGAGTGTATTTATTTATTTGCATTTTGCATATTATTGGGTGACTACTAATCATGTTTGCACATCACACGAGAGAAATTCCACTGGTACACGCCGAAACGTCATGCTGAATTATAAATTCACTGTAACATGTATGTATGTGAGTGTACAAAGTTTTATTTTTACCTACTTTTTTTGCCATATTCCGCGTTACTAACAAATGGTTCTAATAAAAAAAACATATTAAGAAAAAAATAATTTATTCTGTTAATATATATGCTCAAATGCTTCCTTGTTCTTGTTTTGAAAAAATCTTTTGACATTACTGATGGTTAACGGGAAAATTCTGTACCTCAGAACCAGACTAACGTAAGTCCATTTTCGTCAGTTTTCGGTAAAGGGGAAAAACGATTGTCGAATACATCGTTTTTCCCCTCTACTGAAAAATGACGAAAATGGACTTACGTTAGTCTGGTTCTGAGGTACAGAATTTATAACTGCGCTTAAAATATAAGCGATATTGGCTGTCGGATTTTGATTATCTACTGCGCATATTAGCACCTTAATTTTGAGGAATTATGGGGAAAAAATTCTGTGATATTTTTTGATTGATTTTTTTTTTACTCGCCATTACTGATATTTTTTTCGTGTACCACCTGCTAGCAAGTCATGTATCAGCTATGCTACGTCGTACCACAGGTTGAGAAACGCTGTTCTAAATAATAATGGCTTCAAAAATTTAGAATCGCGGTTGTTAGGTATATTTGACAAAAGGATGGTCAGTTGTTGAGTAGAGCAATAGATGCTCTTGAAATAGGAGCATGTTTCCTCCCTCATTTTAATTGACCGTAAATATGTGTTTGTTGCAACGACAGTGTATTCGTAAAAGAAACAACTTTCAGGCTATTATTTGCTTGCAAGGGCATGGCATGAACTTTTCTCTCAGATTTTGTTTTTTAATTTTAAACATGACTCTTATGTTTATTGAAGGCTTGTAATCCTATGGTGGTGGTCGTATTTTTCACAACCTTCTCTTTTTTGAATGGTGTGTGATTGCCCAAGTAGCACACTTCGTTTTTTAAAGGTTGTAAAATGGTTATTAACGTTGTGACAACGGATTAAAAACTCGTTTATAAAACGTTAAAACGTTTTTTGTGCTACCTGGGTGAAATATAGAACAAAGTGGAAATTTTAATAGCATAACCTCGTACTGTAAAAAATGAATGTTGCTTTTACAGTATAATACAGCTAATTTTATAGTAATAAATTGTAAAAATTGCTATTTTTTTAGTAGTAAACTGTAAATTGTTGCTTTTACAGTACTAAACTGTAATACTGCAAACTTTACAGAATTAAACTGTAAAATTGCTAATTTAACAGTTTATTAGTGTATTTTAGTTTTAAACTGGAACCTCTGCTGCCAGTATTATACTGTTGTTTTTCCTGTATAATACAGTTAAATTTTACGACAATAAACTGTAAAATTGCTTACTTTACAGTAAGAAACTGTAAAATTGCTAGTTTTACGATTTATTACGGTTACGATGCATCTTAGTTTTAAATTGGAGCCTCGGCTTCCAGTATTATACTGTAAAAACAACAGTTCATTTTTTTTTGCAGTATGGTGTATCGGGCAGGATCCGGAATATTTTTATTCACTTTTTAAATGTTAGAACTAAACTGGACTACATCCTACACAAACATCAAATTTAATATAGACATTGAAAACTTAAACTCTATTTAAGAAAATGGCACACAGAAAGTCTCATAAGCGTTGCATGACTTCATAACTAAATTCGTAATCTTACGCCACTGAAATGTACCTTTATATGTTATACATCAATATTACGAGAAGCGTTTTGTGCAATTAGAAGCGTCTATTTTTATGTTTCATTTTCTCAATATGTTTTATTTGTGTGCAATTTCAAATATTCCAATATGATATAAATTTAATAAAGTATAATTAAGAAATGCTTTAAGTATAAAATGGTATATGAAAAGCACTTTGCTGACTTAACTAATCGATATATTTTTAAGGTATTTCACCATTAAATCTACTTCAATTTAAAATATAATGCTAGATGAAATAGGGTTTTCCTTTAAGAAAGATATTATTTGTTCAAGAAACTAAAATGCGGCACATATTTAAAGAAATGAAGCGATCTCTTTTTTCTTCCTCCTTCTAAAAGATTCAGTAAAACATTTAAGTCATGTTTACTTTACCGTTTATAGGGAAACTCTTTATTTATTTAAGAGGAAGAACCGTCTGAGTGGTATAGAATTTAAAAACTTAAACAGGAAAAAACGATTCGACATATTTAATCTGCTGGAGACACATTTAAAACTAAACTTTTAAAATTTAATTTAATGACTGCATTCTTGTTTTTTTTGATTTAAAATAACTAAAACTTGGTTTACTCGTTTAACGCGCTCTTTGAAGTATAATTTATCTTTTAATGAATTTTATTTTTGAAAAATCTGGAGCACGCAATCGAAAATTTAAATTTGAAACACATGTTTTCTTATACAGCCAAGTTATTTTATTAGAAAACCTTTACTTTCTATAATATTTTCGTTTTTAAGACTAAGATTTTATAAGCATTTTTCAGCTCGAGAGATAAATAAACTATAAAATCTCTTTAGTTCGTTTCACTGAAATATAACTATACAAACTTATTTTGAGGAAAACATTAATGAGAGGTTGTATTTTTAGGATAATCATCGTTTTTATACTTGCATGCAAATATATGTTTCGCTTGTTGCACCGCAGTTTCTACTTTTTAAGTACTAGTAATGAACGCTAAATTCATAATATTCTTTATTGTTATTATTGAAGAGGTCGGCTTGAAGAAAGCTCAAAAAATGTACACGATTTTGAACAAAAAATAAACTACTAGCAATTTTCCACATAGAGCCATAATTGATTAAAAAAAAGAATATTAAAAAACATATGAAGTATAGCGTCATATTGTATGCATTTACTATGCATTCAATACTAAAAAGTTAAATATGTGCAGCAGTTGAAGTTTCGGTATTTGACGCTTTGGCCAAATTGCGCGTTCTTATCATCTCTATTTAATATGATTTAGAAGCTAGTAAGTAGTAACGATAGTTGTGAACAAACTAGGCAATTTAATTTACAGCCCAAAAAAATATGATTTTTTAGAATAACTACCAAACATAAAAAGACAGGATAGTACATCAGTGCAAGTAGGTAAACCTAAACTAATTTTAATTTCCTCATGAGTCTCTCAGTTCTGTGAATTTAACTTTTTGGATCCGGGCTGTTCATATAGAAATGTTTCTTTCGGCCCAGGTAGTACGACAGTTTAACCACAGATTTCTTTTCCATTGAAAAGAGAAGGTATAAACTGTCGTACCAGACCTATGAAACCTTGAAAAAATCCCCGGCTCCAAAGGGTTCGGGTGAAAATTTCAACCCCGTCCTCTAAACTAGACGAGACTTATGGTACAACATGTGTACCGAAATTGCGAGTAAATAAAGTTCAGAGTTTTATTGTTGCAGCTTTTTTTTCTGGTTTGTCATTAAGTGTGCGTATGAAATTGGTAAAATGACACCTAATTTTTTATGTACTAAGTTTTATTTGATTACCTGTATCCATTGCTTACCATGGTCCATAGTGTTTCTTTTAAAAATGTAACATAGCTCCTTCATCCTCCAAGCCCTTCAATTAGTCTTCAGCAAAAAAGGATAAAAAAATCTCCAAATATAAATATGACCTTTCTAGCAACCGAAACAAATTTCCTGCTTACGAAAACACTCTTTAAATTCCCACGTATTGCAGTTTACGAACTAAAACATAACCCTAAGCCAAACGAAACGCCCGATCAAAATCGACATTCCTGGCCATTATGACAATAAAGAGCATTTGCATAATCGTTTTAGAGGATTGCTGTAAAATTTTAATAACCTCTGCGACAATCCATTATCTCCCAAGAAGTGGTCCTCTGTTGCTAATGTGACATGCCCGTAATCAAATTGTGGATCGTGTGCGCGACGCAGGCCGGGGAGCGCTGCAAGACGGGCGGACGGAATAATGAGAATTTGAGATGGCTGGGCAAAAGAAGAGCTAAATGTGGAATAAACCATTCTTAGAGTGACAGGAATAATTAATGAACGGACGGAGGTAGGAAAAACGTCGTGGATGTAAGTTACGGCTGTGTTTAATTCCTTATGTCTCAGGTTAATTTTATTTTCTAAGTTGTTTTAATCGTTTTAAGTTATGACTGAAAGCATGTTCACTGTGAGAAATGAATGTTGTTTTTTCAGTATAATACAGCTAATTTTATAGTAATAAACGGTAAAACTGCTAATTTTACTGTAATAAACTGTAAAATTGCTAATTTTACAGCAAAAAATTGCAAAATTATCCGTTTAACAGTTTATTACAGTGCATTTTACAGTTTTAAACTGGAACCTCTGCTGCCAGTATTATATTGTTGGTTTTACAGTATGATACAGCTAAATTTTAAGGGAATAAACTGTAGAATTGCTAACTTTACAGTAAGAAATTGTAAAATTGATAGTTTTACAATTTATTAGTGTGCATTTTACAGTTTTGAATTGAAACCTCGGATGCCAGTATAGTACTGTAAAAACAACAGTTCATTTTTTGCAGTGTTGAATTAAATATTTTCTGACAAGTTACAATATGTTTTTTTTCAATTTAATCATAATATGTTCTAAATTGTTCTGTTATAAGAAAAATGGGACATTTCAAGCGTAGCTCTAAAACATTTCGACATGTTTTGCATGCAATGAAGGAAACGCAGATCTTTTCAATGAGATGCAGGGCCGCCGTGAATCAAAAGGCTGGCCCCTGTTCAGTTTGGTCGCTGCGCAACCCTGTCACCATAAAACACATAAAACTCCTACTGCACCAATTTCACGCTGAGGACCTCCAGGGCTGAGGCCCAAGTTTCTGACTAGGCTAATTTTTTTGAGGCCCAGATGAGAGGGAAAAAGTTTTTAAGCACAGAATTTAAAGAACGCAAGAACTGTTACCCACAAAGCCAAAACATCATTCTGAATAAAGAAAGGACAATTTTTTTCGCAATAAGTGTTATTTTATTTAAGCGTAGTATCTTGTCAACAGGTGGAGTTAAAAATTTTTCCACGCTTTTATTCGTACTGTACAGAATTTGTTTTTCTACGAAGACGGAGCTATCCATAGATGATGCCATTTTTTTTCAACATATTTGAAAAAAATGTTGAAAATTTTCACCCACCTATTCCCCCTTCCTTTTCCACTAAGTTCACACTTCACCTTACCTCCTCCTCGCCACTTGTCACATGTTACGCTGTTTGCCATAAGATTATTGTTCTAAATTAGAATTACTTCCATTATCGAAAGAAAGTGGAATTTTGTTTATCCGTATTAAGTTCTATTTACACAATACTTTTATAATTTCTTTAAACAAAATTTTTAACTCTACATTCTGCACAAGTAAAATAATCTTAAAATTTATTCACTGTTTGATTAAGCAATTCATTCACTTAATTTATCAGGTTTATCGAAAACTGTATTCAAATGAAATCGTGATTTTTAAAACACTTGCAAAGTTTACTTAGCGACTATATGCTGAGCTGAAATAGACGCTGAGCTAGTATGAAAAAAAAAAAGAAAAAAGAAAAGAAAAATGAACTAATCAATTTCTTAAATATGGAAAATTTGAAAAATTATGTTTATCAAATGCTCAAAATGTGGTACAATAACCTCAACTCAGGGCCGTTTCAGCACAAAATCCAATATTATTTTCCCGAAAAGTTTAAATCCCCTATTCACAAAGTGCGATTGAAACATCAAATTTATACAACAAAAGTCATTAGTATCTAGAACAAAAGTGTCTCTCGTCAAGAATAGCAATGAATCGCCAGACGTTTTAATCACCCGCTTTAGAGAAACTAATAAATGTTCCGAAAATCCCTTTCTCACACATTCCCCTAACCTATATTCTGCTTCTAAATTTACAGGAAGCACAGAATAGGGCAACAGACTCATGTCAGTCATTCAAAATGACTGGTCACGTGAATTCTGGGTCGAATGAGGGAGAGCTATTGATTATTCGAGAACTGACCTTCTCACTGCGACCGCAACTGCAAGCTTTTCGCAAAGGCGCCCCTTCATTTTAGTTCCTCTTCTGTTCTATTCATAGCAGCCTATCACGGCTTCGGGCCACTCTATTGCATACTAATCAATTGAAAGTTCTCTGTTGCCGTTTTACTCTCGCTTAATTTAGCACGAGGTTATAGCCGTTGAGGTTATAATATTTAAAGGTAAATGCATGTCTGAAGCGATTTAAGTTACCGTTTAATTGGGATTCATAACAGTTAAGAACGTTTCAATCATGAAAGGAATGGGAACTGCACAAAAAAAGTATCTGTTTTTGCGTTAGTTTAATTTCCTAGTGCAGGATTTTTCGTATTCTTGAAATATTTTCTTCTATAATTCCGAAGCAAATTTCAACTATAATCACCCTGGAAGAAATTCGGTAATATTTTTGTCACTGTTCATATGCTCACATGTAGGTACGAACTTACGATAAAATGAAATATCTATCTAGCCCATTTTAACAAATTTTGTCGTATTGTCTGTATGCATTTATGTGCGTTTCTAGTGTAACTCATACTCGTACATGGTTATCCGTAGAACGTTATAATTAAATGCATAGGATTGTACAGCGTCTAGTTAAGAGCCTTTCTTTTTGGTAGCAATTGAGTTGGTTGCAATTTCAAAAGGCCGCTTTACACGTCATTCCCTATTTACACAAGTTTTGTAAAGCAAGGAACTTCACAAAACGCCTGGATAATCTCATTTAACTCATTTACTCGGCCGATCAATATGGTGCTGAGGTATTGCTGTCGCCATAGCACATCGTAGAACAGCGTAGGGTAAGGCTTAAAATGAGCACAGTCCATAGGTTCCCAAATATTACAGAGCATGCAATATATGTCAATAAACACAGTACGGTAAAGGCAGTCATAGCCAATAGCAAGCCGGAATTTCGCTATCATTTTCATTTTGAAAAATTTCTCCCCAATCGGAAATATTTTGGATATCTTTCCACCAGGATTTCTGAGACCTCCTAACTAATAGCTTTTTTCTTCCGTTATTCTTAAAAAAATGATGTAATGACTAACTTGGCATTACGAAGCTGTACACCATAATTAGCTGTTTGCAAAATCGCTGCATCTTGTTTAGCCGAAAACTCAGCTTTTTCATTCCCTTCAACTCCAACAGTGGGCAGGGATCCACTGAAGGTAAATGATTTTATTTTTGTCCGACAAACACAGTAATTGACTACTGTCAATGGCTACCGTAGATGGGATTCTAGTAGCTCTAATAGCCTGTAAGACGGCTTTCTAGTCTGATAAATGGTTTAGGTGGCATCTGAAATAAGAGAGTGCAAATTGAATGGTCTCTATTTCACTATCAGAGGCTAGGCAAAAAAGGTCCCACTGGTGAAAAGGAAGCAAACATTTTGCAGTGGACACCCGCTTCAGAGTTAATGCAGTCCTCTATCTGAGAACCATAGGTTCACGTTGGAAGCCAATCATACAGGGCTATTAATAGTCTTATAAGGGTCATTCCATGTCAAGTGATCCAACGTTTTTTACCTTACATTTTTGTATTTCTTTCAAATTTGGCTCATCAATTGTACCCCTTGAGGTAATCAAAAATCTCAATTTTTGGATTTTTATCTCTATTATTTTTTCATTTATGGGACTTTGAACTTTGGAAAAACCCTCGTTTTTCCATGGATAAGGGAACATAAAAGGGACCATAACTCAGCACCAAATATAGATAGAACGATTTGGTAAATGGCATTTTAAAGTACGTTAGTTGCCGCTTAATCTGATATGCAACATGACTAATTTGATAAAAATTTTCTTTTTCAAAAAATGAAATTTAAATTTCAAATTTAAATTTCTCGAAAAACATATAATCAATTTCTTTGAAAAAATTCTCAAAAATGTTTGTATATTTTATCTATGTTTGTACAAATTTTTAGATTGGGAACTCAATGGGATCATATTTTTTTGAATTTTTGAATAAAACTGTACACGAAAAAAAAATGATATTTTTTAGATTCTATTTATTTAAATACTAAGTTATCATGCTTGTGATGGTCTAAAAAGTAGTAAACAAACATGAATATGTTTAAAGTGCTGGCTTGAAGCTGGCTTGAGTGCTGGCTTAAAGCTGGCTTGAGCTTATAGATTTGTCAGATTCACCCCCCTCCCTACTTCCTCCCCCGCACAACCAATCTTTTTTAATTCAAAACTGTCCAAAATGTTAAAAAAAAACTCTTTGATACAAAATGAATAGTTTAAAGTTGGTAAATGAGTTTCCTTATAACTAGACGAAGTATCCCCCTCCTCCACCCAAATATACCATTAACGCTGTACTATTATGACGTCTAACCTGGGGATTGAATTAAATATTATTTTTACTCTAGGTAAATAAGCTAGCATTAACTTGTAGATTGGTCAGCTCCCCCTCCCTTCCTTCCTGACCCAACCAATTTTCCCCCCAAACTGTTTAAAATGCTAAAAAAACTTCTTTGGTACAAAATGAACAGTAAACTTATTTAAAGTTGGTAAATGAGCTTCCTTATAACAAGGCAAAGTACAACCCTTCCCCCACCCAAATATACCATTAACGCTGTACTAATATGACGTCTCACCTGGGGATTGATTTGAGGATTATTTCCCCCCTTGGTATATATTGTTTTTCAGACGAAGTGTTTCGCTTTCAATCCGAACTTCACAAAGTGTACTTCCATTCAATATCTGAATTTAAACTTATGGTTCATTCCATCCCCTCCCCCAGCACCAATCTTCAATTTTGAAGGCAGGAAATAAATGGGTCGCTCCAAGATCATAGCAAACAGCAAAATAGCACTGTTTCCCCTTGTTCTCATACTGTTTTCCCATTATTTTCACACAAAACTGAAAAGAAATCGAAGTATCACGTTATATGTCAGTCCCCATCACTGCCTTTCCTTTCTCTTATTGGACAAAGCTCATGAGCTAAGAGTAACAAATAGAACAAACTGAAACACTACCAGACATCAGTATAGACTGAGGCTTTGAAATGGGGTTAGGCGGGATGATAAAAAAAATAAAAGTTTGGAGTGGGAAGGTAGGGTAAGGGGGGGCGGAGCAATCTGTAAAGAAGTTAAACAACATGTGAGGTTGTGCTCAAAAAAGCAGTGTTTGTTTAATATATGTATATAGATATATCTTGCTGCATTACTTTCCTTTACAACAAAATGAAAAAGAACACAAACGATTAAAAAAATTAAATAACAGCTGCACACTAGATAATGTGGAAAGATAGTTATGGGGACATAGACATATGATCTGATATTTTGATTTATTTTCAGTTTTTGGAGAAAAGAATAGAAAAAACAAAAACAAGGAGAAACAGTGCTATTTTGCTGTTTGCTATGATCTTGGGGCGAGCCATTTATTTCTTCCCTTCAAAATTGAAGATTGGTGCTGGGGTAGAAGATGAAATGAATCATAAAGTTAAATTTCAGATATTGAATGGAAGTACACTTTGAAGTTCGGATCGAAAAAGAAACACTTCGTCTGAAAAACAATATATATACCTAGGGGGAAAATAATCCTCCACTCAATCCCCAGGTTAGACGTCATATTAGTATAGTGTTAATGGTATATTTAGGTGGGGAGGGGGATACTTCGTCTAGTTATAAGGAAACCTATTTCCCCACTTTAAATAAGTTTACTATTCATTTTGTATCAAAGAGTTTTTTTTAAAAAAACATTTTGAAGTTTTGAATTAAAAAATAGTGGTTGTGCGGGGGAGAAAGGGGTAGGGGGTGAACCTGACAAATCTATAAGCTCATTCCAGCTCACTTTAAACATATTCATGTTTGTTTACTACTTTTTAGACCGTCACGAGCAAGAGAACTTAGTATTTAAATAAATAGAATCTAAAAAATATCATTTTTTTCCTATACAGTTTTATTCAAAAATTCAAAAAAATATGATCCTATTAAGATCCCAATCTAAAAATTTGTACAAACATAGATAAAATACACAAGAATTTCTGAGAATTTTTTCAAAAAAATTCATTATATGTTTTTCGAGAAATTTAAATTTGAAATTTAAATTTCATTTTTTAAAAAAGAAATTTTTTATCAAATTAGTCATGTTGCATATCCAATTAAGCGGCAATAACGTACTTTAAAATGCCATTTACCAAATTATTCTATCTATATTTGATGCCGAGTTATGGTCCCTTTTATGTTCCCTTATCCATGGAAAAACGAGGGTTTTTTCAAAGTTCAAAGCCTCATAAATGAAAAAATAATAGAGATAAAAATCCAAAAATTGAGACTTTTGATTACCTCAAGGGGTACAATTGATGAGCCAAATGTGAAAGAAATACAAATATGTAAGGTAAAATTTTTCTCAGATTTTGGATCACTTGACGTGGAATGACCCATAAGCAATAGATCTTAAGACCAAGTTAGTTGTGTGCTTCAGTGTTAGATTGAATAAGTTCGGTAACAATGTGAAATTTGTTCTCCACACTTGGGTTAAGAGGCTGAAAAAGATGTTTAGAGTTGAAATTAATGTCAAAAAATCTTTAATCGCAAAGACTCTTTAGAAAAAAAAAATGTGTTTTTAGGTTTCGTTTACATTTTACAGAGGTACTGTTCAACGGAGAAAGGTAACCAGGAATTCTTATGATTTGTTCAAAAATAGTAATGTTGGTCTTCTTTATAATTGATTAAAACAGACTTTCAGCTCAGCGAACCATTAGAAAAGTGACTCCGATATCTTCTCCAAGTTTTTCCAACATAAACGGTTTAAGTTTGAAATCAAAAATTTTCAGCTTAGATAAGAGAAATGTTCGCAATTCACTTCGATATTAAAAAAAATAATTCAAGGGAAAGAGAAAAACTCATGTTCTTTAATGATCGTCAGACTTCAATTCACCCTGTTCTGCTTCCTACAACCACTGAGTTTAAGTGTTAATTTCATTATCACGTCTCATCATCATTTATACTCTCTTAAGACTTAGCAAAGATATTTTTTGCAACAACTTCCTCTCCATTGTGGCTAGAAGCGGGGGGGGGGGGTGATAACAGTAAAGGTAACTTCGTAAAGTAAGCCTTTTTCTTCACACCACATCGTGTCGGCTGTTAGTATAAAAAGCAAACTTTTGCCTCAAAAAAAAAAAAAAAAAAAAAGGAAAAAAAAAAAAAAAAGGAAACGTAATTACCATTCAATTTGCAACACGAGAAAAGTCTTTTCTGTTTATTATCTTTACAAACAAGTGACTACTAAAACAAGCTGGAAACTCCGAAAAACAGCTGTTTCGTGGCCTATAACAAACGTATGACATTTGTCTGCTACCCGTTGTATTGGAATGATAAGATTCAGCCAGCGTTCGTGCTTGGGCAGCTCAGATGGCCACTGCCTGCAAGCACGGAAGGAAATAATTATGTTATGAACGTCTTTCATTAAAGAACATTGGTTCTTAAGCAATAACTTTCATTCAATTTACTGATTCAAGTATTTTTCTTCTTGAATTTCAAATAGGACATTTTGAGATTAATTACGTAATTGTAATGCAATTGTAACTTACATGCCTGTTCTGACAAAATTATTTAAAACTTTTCTGAATAAGTTGGCTCAAGTTAAGCAACGGTGCTCTGGATTTCTGTCTACACTTCTGATACTGCTTATTGTTCGTGAACACAAACCAAACTCTTTCCTTTAATGCTTTTACTTAATCATGTATAATTATGGACACCACAAATTTTTTGCACTTTTTGAGTAGCCACTACTTATTTCAGCCTGTTTGTTAAGTGTTCCAACTATAGCAATTCGGTAGTCTTTTGTAAAGCGATTCAATCTCAGTAGAGTCAACTTCTATTGAGATAGAGAACAAGAGGAACTTTTAAGAAACCAACTTATCTGTTTCAAAAAATGTAGCACAGAATTAGCGTGGCCGATATGCCGTAACGTGGTTTTGAGGTTGATCTATCCCCCCCCCCCCCCCCATGTAGTCATTGCGGAATAAACAGCCTTAGTAAAGCAAACAGTCTTTGTTAGTACATTCTGTCTGAGCAGAACAAATAGCATTTGGTAGAACAATTATTCTTATGTAGAACACACGCGCATTACTTTAACCCCGCAGTAGGAATAAATGTAATGCGAATGTGTAGAGTATATGTCTATGTAAGCTAGTCCTTCTCTGAGAACGTATCATAGCTAATATATTTACAAAAAGTGATGAATCGACTTTTGGAAACATTTATTTATGCGTTATGTTAATTTTTTGGATCCCTAATTGCACATATTTCATGGTGAAAACATCAAAGAAAGAAATTTAAAAAGTGAGCATTAACCTCTTTATTCAATCTTTATAGGAAAATACCATTTCGTTTATGGCTTTAGAAGAGTGGAATCCTCCTTTCAGATGAAGCCTTCATTAGATGTAATGTTTTTGGGTCCCAAAATTGACTATGTGCCAAGAAAAACAATAACTGCCCGAGTTTAATTTTTGGCAATCGTTTGAAACTTTGAAATAAAAATATATTTTTTATTCGAAACATCATAAGGAAAATGCAAGAATTAAAACATTCTCATTTCTATTGACTACAACGTCAGCCAGTTTTTGACTTTCTTTTTAGTAAGTTTACTTTTAATTCCAAGTTTATGGTTATTTTCATGGGAAATATGAGCTTTATAAATGCGAAAACTGCGGTTTATATCGATAGAAGAATGTTGATGGGGGGGGGGTAATTTCGTAAAACGTCCTGTCAGTTTTGGAGAGGTGTTCGGGCTTGTTTAAGATTGACATGTCATAACCACTTGTGTTTTTCAACTTCATTCTTAATTAAATAGATCACAATTACCATCTGGAAATCTGCTGTATTTTTCTCATTTCTTGCGCATATCCATAATTATGTACAGGGTATCCTTAATTAAACGAGGCTACTTCAAAGTTGTCTAACAACGAAAATATAGTTCAGAAATTAACGAAATTTTGTGGCATACTTCATGAACTGACAGGAATTTGTTTGAATAGAAGAAAAAGGAGCTCTAAAACTCCAGAGTTCCTTTTGGTGAATTGAACATTTGTCTTACACTTACGCTTGTTTAAAAAAAATATTGCAGCAAACATGTTCAGTACGAAAGCCATCATTTTCGGTTAACTTCTGAAATCGTAAAATAGCATGTTTTTTCTACAATTCACCTCATTGTTCTTAGAGAAATTCTGTCTTTGAGATCTAGTAAAATTCTAGGATTTTTCACAATTTGCGAAATATTTCAAATGTTTCCAAAACTGGAAGTTACATGGATTAAGTTCTGAAGATCGGTAAGGTCGTAGATCGATAGAGTGGCGACTAATGACGCGCCCATCTGTGAAATGATTTTTGAGAACATTTTCAACATGGTGATCAATGGGTAGATAAGTTCTATCTAGTGAATATGATGAAAACATGGTGGAATATAAATAATAGAAAAGCCGTAAATGTATATTTCATTTAAAGCACCTCTGGAGGCGATTTTCTTTCTCTTTTTTTTCATCAGCTCAAGAAAAAAAATTTAAACAAATAAATAAATAAATAAAAAAGAGTAGCAAACTATGTATTTGTTGCCAATTCAAAGCTTCCAAAAATATTTCTTACAGAAGTACATAGAGGTATATTTCTAAATTTATTTTTGCATATTTAAAAATGTTTTACGTTGTTGCAAAACTGTTTGTATATAGCTGCAACTGGTATTAGGACAAGAGTGACAATTTCAGAACATCTATAAATTTAGTCCATCGAAGTTTTTGTGGATCGTTTAATTCCGTGCTCCACTTTGATGGCCCACGAGAAATATCTTAATATGAGGTGTGGCCTTTGAGTAAAAAAAGGTTCAGCACACTCTGTAAGACCTCCAGCACCATCGATAACATCAATTGAGAGCGCCCGTACTCAATTGATTTTATCGGACGGTATTTTTAACCAATGGAAATGAACTGAAAGATTTTTAGGAATGTTCACGCAGTAATACGTCACAGATATCTCGAGAAACGCAAATGACCCAAACTGATGAGGAAAAAGAATTCCGGGGTAAGAAAAAGACGGGAAGAGATATCATTGAAATAAAGTATTGGTGCGCGCACGGGAAAGATGACACAGTTTCCCAAAGCATGCACAAATTCATCGATCATCAGCTGGCTGTCATACTCGTTTGCAGACTAACCTTTCCTGAGCAGCGGTCGATACCATGAACTAAGGCCTCCATATAAGAAGCAGACTTGTCCGACATTTTGGTTTTAAAAGAGAACTTGTGGTACCATTAGTTTGTGTGCGAAAGCCGCGTTGAATTTCTTGTGATTAAATCTCAGAATGCCTTTTTTTTTAAAATTGATTTTGACTTTTTCAGTCCATAAATGAATACTTCATTCTTTTGGATTTAAGAAAGAAAAGCTTGAAAATGCTATTGATAGGGTGAGGTTTGAAGTCAATTACGATAAAGCATAATCGATTACGATTATTATTATCATCGTTATAATCATCTTCCAGAAAGTTACTTTACCAGCGATTACGGTAACGACATTCGGTAAAAATAAAACCGATTACGCGATTATGACATGCCGATTACGATTTTGATTAAGTTTAGAGAGAAAAGTATATTGCAGGCACATGCATATCATATAACGGCCTTTACTCTTTTACAATAAAACGTAATGGTACAATATAACTTTTTTTTGTAATCGGGATACAGGATGAGATTTTGATTACAATGTTGATTGCATCAAAGTTAATTGGTTTTGATTACGGTTATGATTACAGGAGTTTTGAATATTGAGATGATGATCACGATTCTGAATACGCAACAAAATAATAGATTACGGTCGATTACGTTTACTTAATAGCGATATACCAATCCTGGTTCACTGGGACATCTCTTGATAGGCAAATATTAAATTTAAGAAATCAGCTAACTTGCTGGATTTGCCCACAGTGGTGGTTTACTTAACTTGTCACTAGCTATTTTTACGACGTAAAACCAGAGACTATAGTAACGTATTTTCGAATACTTGAAACAAGGCTGGATGCAAAACTCTCTTGGACCTAAGATGTCGGAAAGGTCGTCCTGTCTTATAAAGATGCTCTACGTGAACCGACGTCAGCGATTGTGTATCGATCGTGACTGCTGACGTCACGAGTCGTATCCCTTCCATTGCAGAATTTGTGAGATCTCGATTCACCTAATAATTGTGGTTCATTTGTCTCTGCGAACTCGATCCCCCGGAACAAATACCGGTTTTCGATTTGCTGCGTCATCGGAGAGCGATTACTCCGTCTTCTTTTGGGAGGGGTATTGAGCCGTCATCGTTTCAATTTTGGGGCATTTCCTGCAATTTTCTGATCCGAAACTAAACTATTACCTCTTCTTCGTCCCATTTAAGCTTCCTTTCGGACGTTATAAATTAATGCATTTATCAAAACATTTTTACCTTTTCCGGATATACTCTGAACTTCGTTCTTTATATTTTTTCTTTGGAGCATTATATGAGGCAGTGAGAAGCAAAGGGATGTAAGGGGATATTTTAAAGTTTTGAGTAAAATGCGTGTAAAGTTTAATGCATACTTCTGCTTTCGTTAAAAATTTTTTCTTAATCATGCCGTATCCCTTGCGAGGCCTATTATTGCCGTTTCTTGCCAAATAACATATTAAAGTTCCTCTTACCACCCAACACCTACTGGTAATCTCCAACTTTTTAACTTTTGGACTTGCACCTCTTTGCTTTTCGGTACTTTTTAACTTTTGGACTTACACATCTTTGCTTTTAGGTACTTCTTATCGCATACATAACAGAACGATTTGAAAATTCACATAAAAACGCGTTTTCAGCTAAGTTTGCGCATGTTGACTAAAATACTGTTCCTCTCACCAAGCGGTACTGGTCAAAACTGTTCTCATGCTACAGCCGAAGAGTAACCCAACGCGTGCTGTAGTTCCATTGTTACTCTATGTTTCCCTATCAGTTTAAAAAACGTTTGTATTGAGGACATTCAGATGACAGCAAAATTCGTCCGCTTAGACTTGCTGTGTATTCCTTGCAGAGGATTAATCTCCCTTATATGACGTCACAGTGTAATCCACGAATAATGGTTTCTGGGTGAAAGGAATTTCTATTATGGTATAAATTGCAGCCGATGAATAAGCAATTGACATCAAGAGGATGTGTTAGGTAGAACCAACGACGTGCGCAGAAAAAAATTCGTTAAAATTTGTTTTCAGCTGGGACTTTGACCAAAAAGGTAAGCCGAAAAAAAAAGTTTCCCTTGACAACTGAGGAGACAGTTATGGAAGAAAGTCAAATAATATAAGAAGACCTGTAGATCTGATACAATTTTACTTGTCAACATATGTACCAATCCATTTGAAATATTTCTCAAACAGTTTCATAAGCTTCATAAATCTCTTTAGAAAAACAACATATGGACGAAGCGTTGAAGCCTATGGGCAAAAGACAAGGCAACGTGTAAATGCACAAGACACCGATAGACCGTTGGGTAGACAATTAGAGACCACACTCAGCGACAGCAAAGAAAACATACCACAACTCTTGGTTGATAGCACCTACACAATTTGCCGTACAGTCCTGATCTCGCACCAAGTTCCACCCATCTGCGTCCGGCTTTGAAGAAGAATATCAGCGGAAGACTTTTTGAAAGAAATGCTGTAGAGTCAAACAAGCCGTCAAACATTTCTTCTGCATGGAAAATCCTGAGAATTTCCATTTTAAAGATTAGCAAGCGGTATGACAAATGTGTGTGTGTCTCAATGTCATTGGTACTTATGTAGAAAACAAAATTTATGCCTTTTCTTTAATGTCTCAAGTCTCATTCTATATTTCTTGACTTTGGTACATTACTTTGACTACAGTCAACTTGGGAAACGTATTTTCTGCATCTCCCTCGTGGTAGTTCACTATACCCTGTGTAACGAGAGATGGTGGCTCAAAGTAAAATTAATTTCCCACTCTCCGAACTCTGATGGCTGTCACAGATACGACGTTAATGGTTTTTTCCCCACTTAGCTTTTTCAACAATGGTTAAATGCAAACAGTTAAAATTGCTTTGTTCGTAAACTATTATTCTATTGAAAAATCAACGTTAATAAAGCACAACATTTTCTTCGAAAATTTTGCTGTATTAATGCATGACTAGATTTGTTAGAAAACGTTGAGAAATAAATGACACACGAGGATATACATTAAAGCGTAAGCCTAATCCAATAAAGATAAAATAAATGAGATGATTCAACAGCAGTGCATAAAAAAAGAGTGGAGCTTTTTTTTTTTTACGGTTTCCATGGAGACGACGCAAAATTTCTAAAATTGATACGCCTATTTTAAAGTAACCGAGTATAATCATGAAGAAAACGGAGAAAGGGGCCACTCACCATACGATACCTTGCGCCCCGGATCCGATGGGCTTGAGGTTCTGGTACCTCTTGAGGATGGTGAACTTGGTGTCCCCCACCTCGACCGTGTAGAAGAGGGCTGGCAGCTTGCTCATGGCGGAGGTCATGGGAGGAGAATTCGGGCTCGAACCGCCGGGGTGCACTGGCATCAGGGCCACGGTGCCGCCCGATGCTGGTCGCTCAGACTGCGTGGTTGCTCGGGGAGAGAGAGAGGGGCGGCCGCATCGCTCGGAACTTCACCAAGCTGCAGGAGATAAACAGAAATTAGGAACATGTCCCGATATTTGCAGCTAAAAATGAGTGTTGTTTTTACAGTATAACATAGCGAATTTTATAGTAATAAACTGTAAAAATTTGTAATTTTACAGCAATAAACTATAAAATTGAACCTTTTACTGTACTAAACTGTAAAATTGCTAATTTAACAGTTTATTACTGTGCATTTTACAGTTTTAAACTGAAACCTCTGCTGCCAGTATTATACTATTGTTTTTACAGTATAATACGGCTAAATTTTACGGCAATAAACTGTAAAATTGGTAGTTTTACAGTTTATTGATGTGCATTTTACGGTTTTAAATTGGAACTTCGGCTGCCAGTATTATACTGTAAAAACAACAGTTGGTTTTTTGCAGTGCGATAGTAAACGTGTACAATGTACATTGATATTTATGCAAACACTATAAAAACAATTCTTACTTGAAGGGCTTGGAAGATGAAGGGGCTATGTTACATTTTAAAAATAAATACTCTGGACAATGGTAAGCAATACATGCAGGTGAGCAAATAAAATTTGGTACATCAAGACATAGATGTCATTAGACCAATTTCATACACACACTAACGACAAAACCAGAAAACAACAAGAAGTTCTGTCAAGAACTAAACGAGCCTACTTTCCCGTACATCGACATAGGCATTGTAGCATCTGATCAATATTCTCTTGATTATCTAAAACTAAAAATTACGCCAAACATATCTTTTTGCACTTAAAGCTGATTTCTGAAAGCAAAATATACCCCTCTCATCAGATAAAATAGACACATAAAAAGTAAATAAACGAGTCAATAAAGTTTTGTCGCACCTTTAAAAGAATGTAACTGCTATAGTTCTTCCGTAGAAAAATTCCACAATCGTTTTCAAAAGAAAAAAAAATAAATAAAATAAAAGTACAAAGAACTTCAAAACACATTTTATCAAAGAAAGAAAAAAAAACTCGTTCGTTAATAAAATGTCTTGAATTTCATTTTTAATCCGTTGCCAGTTGTTAAATATAAATAAGGAATAAAATGCTCTCGTGAATGAAAAATTTTTGTTAACAAAAAAAATCGTCTGGTAAAAAAAAATAATAATAAATTAAACAAAACAAATAAATAAATATACAAAAAGTCGTCTGCCCAGTCAGTCATTTTTTCTAAAACTGCATTTCCGCCACTTTTGCGGAGTCGGAGTCGGAATCGGAGTCCTCACAGAAGATTATTCAAAAAAGTACTATACAATACATTATTTAACAAAACCATTTTCTTACAAAGTTAGTTTGAAGGAAATCCGCCTTGAAGTTCAGAATCAACATTCAATTTAAATTTCTCCGTAGGCACTCATGTTAAAATGTTTTCTGAACGGTTCATCATTGAACGAAAAATGGTTCAAATTGAAAAGTGAAATATAGGAATGAGCCTCTCCGAGATCTTTCGAACAAAAAAAAGTTTATTCAATTCGGACGGTTCACTTAAAAGTTATTAGGTGGGGAAAGGTTGTTTGAACAGTTCAATGTTGAACAAAAAAAATGTTCAAACTGAAAATTTAAATACGGTAATGAAGCATCCTTGCTGAGATCTTTTGAACAAAAAAAAGTTTGTTTAAATCGGACTGTTCATTCAAAAGTTATTAGGTGTGAGAGCTTGTTTGAACGGTTCAATGTTGAACGAAAAATTGTTCAAATCGGAAATTTAAAAACGGGGATGAAGTATCCTTTCCGAGATCTTTCGAACAAAAAAAAGTTTGTTTAAATCGGATGGTTCACTCAAAAGTTATTAGGGGTGAGAGCTTGTTTGAACGGTTCAATGTTGAACGAAAAATTGTTCAAATCGGAAATTTAAAAACGGGAATAAAGTATTCTTGATAAGATCTTTCGAACAAAAAAAACTTTATTCAATTCGGACGGTTCACTTAAAAGTTATTAGGTGGGGAAAGGTTGCTTGAACGGTTCAATGTTGAACCAAAAATTGTTCAAATCGAAAAATCAAATATGGGAATGAGCTGTACTCGCCGAGATCTTTCCAACAAAAAAAGTTTGTCCAAATCGGAATGTTCATTCAAAAGTTATTAGGGGGGGGACAGACAGACCGACAGACCGACCGACCGACGCACAAATTCCCCATCTCAATACCCTACTTTCAAATTTTTAATTTTTCGATATTTATTTCATTTTTTTGTTTCTTTTTGACTTTTTTTTACTTGGCGATATTTTTTGAACTTGGCAATATTTTTTGGACTTGGCGATATTTTTTGGACTTGGCGACATTTTTTAGATGCATTAAGCCAATTTTAATGCTTTTTTCGTCTCTTTTATTTTTAACGGGAAAGTAGGCTAAAAAAGGTGAAACAATAAAACTTCGAACTATAATTATTCGCACTTTCTGTTTTGTCACATAAGAAGAAGACATTTGAATAATTCACCACTTCTTAAATTTCACGTAATGTTTTTTTAATACGCTTTTATTAGTTTCACATGTGGGTTTGTTTTTTATGTATGTATGTAACTCTGAATAAAAGATAAAATTCACGTTCTTTGCAAATATAAAAGCAATATATTTAGTACTATTGTTAATACCAAAGGCTAAACTATATTACATGTTGATGTTTTATAAGTGAATGTAAATTTAGCGGATATTTAATAGTTTCAAAACGCAAAGAGTAATCAGTTAGAGATTCATGAAATATAGTTTAACCTTCAGTATTAATGATAGTATAAGGTATATTACTTCTATATTTGTCAAGAACGTGATTTTTATGTTTTAAAAATTTCTCAGAAGGATTCCAGATTTCGAGTTAAGCATCCTTAAACTTAAGCATACTTTGACTAACTCTACAAGCGTATTTTTTAGTTTTTTTAAAGTATGATTTAAATTATACTATATGCAGATATTTGTTTTTAATGGAAATCTTTAGTATTTTTTTCCACGAAAACTAATCACTTTTCTACAAATGATAGGAGATAAATTATTCATTCATTTCTTTATGTAATCTTTTTGACAAGTGAAACTCTTCTTCTTTTTTTCCTTTTTTAAGCAGGGGGAGGGGTATTATACTGATTAGAGAAGAGGTGTTCTGTATTATATTCTCAATGGTAACAGATGAACTTACTAACCAAACAATAGTAAAACTAAATTTGAAAAAAAAAAAAAACAAACAAACAAACAAACAAACAAAAAGGGTTATAAATCTTTAAAAAAGCAAAAATATCATTTATTTAATGGCTGATTTAATTAAGTTAAACATCCATAAAATAATTTTATCTATTGATTTCTCATTAAGAGAAAATATCTTAATAGCCCATTATAATCGTAAAAGTTGTCCAGCCAAATGTTAGCTTTTATTTTAAAACAGAAAATTTCCCTTTATTATGCATTCGATCTTTCAAAAACATATCTTCGCTTTGAAATGAAAGGCTAACTTGAAAAACTTTCAAATAATTATCAGGGTCATTAAGTTTAAGGTGTTTTACATCATGTAAGCATTAGCACAGAGAAAATTCTTTCAAGTAGTGTTTGTTTTGGAATTTATTTGTTCATGCAGGTATGTTGCTTCCAGAAATTACTACATGCTAATAAATAATTATTTCCTTAGCAAAAGTCATTGTTTTTCAGAAAAGGCATTTTAGTATGCTTATAGCTAAGAATACATATTCGTACACAATTGCTTTGATCATATTACCAGCTAATAAAATACTACAGAACCTTGATTATCCGAAACTAATTTATCCGAAACCTATTTTAACCGAAGTCGGTTTCCTTAAATTTTATATATTTTTAATTAATTTCTTAATGTATGTATTTGTTAAGTAAGTAACATAATTTTAAAGAAAGTGGAGGCGCCATTTTTACTGCAAACTCAAAACATCCATGAATTTCTATCGCTTCTGATTTTTTATTCACACCCACCAGCAACTTTTTGTAAAAATAACAAAAAATTGTTTTTTTATTTTTTACTAAATTCTTTATTTTAAAATGCCATTAAACTCAAAAGCGATCGATTGTAAAAGTAAAAAAATATTTTTTTATGTACGTATTTATATTAAGGAATGAAAATTGCAGTTTATTGTACTATTAACAGCGTAATGAATATTGACGTTTACTTATATACTATATTATGCAATTTACATTGCATGTTTGTTTTTTTTTTTTACTTGGATGATATTTGCTGAATAAATGTAATTTTGAGTATTAACGTCAATGAGCAGATTTTTTTTTTCAAAAATTTTTTTGTTATTTCTACACTTTCTTCGCATACGATAAACGTGCAATCAATATTCCTCGTATGTATCTTATTACTCGTGAAGAGAAGTGTGGAATGCTTGTTATATGTAAGGTACTATAAAGACATATCCATTCGACTTGGAAAGGCTCAACTTTCTCTTATTTTATGCATTGTAAGCATTTAAATTTCTCCATCAGTTAAGAAACTTGTTTTCATTCAGTTGAGAGTGGTGTCAAATGTCATAATAAAGTGTTAAGCCCCCCCCCTACCCACACACAAAACAATGAATTATGTGACTTACTGTTTACCATTTGCAAAGAGGTTAGAGTGAAAAATATTAAATCACAGCGAAGTAAAACCAGTAAGCAATATAGATCGCTCACTTAGTAAGCAAACAAGAGAAAAGCAAATTTATGTCAGATATTCTGCAGATTAAATTTCTATTTACAGAGAAATTTTTTGTCAATTGTGATAGTGTTTTGGAAAATCAGAAATGTTAGCAAAGTGCTAATATAATGAATCAATTTTTTCTGAAATAGTTAGAAATTACATGAGTTTAATAACAGTGACGATGTAAGAAATGATTATCTAACCTATATCTGGATCAATTTATAGATTTGGCCTACTATTTGATTCTCACAAAAACGCAAAAACCCAAATGATGTTTTTTTTACTGACCTCCTCTGCTTAGATCTAATTATTCATTTTTCACGGACATGTTAAAGCGTTACACGTTTGAAAAAAGATGTATAGGTACTAAGATTAAATTAAAAATTTATAAAAAACGACCCTGATTACCGACCTCATATTAAAACAAACTTCGCTTGTCAAAAAAATTTCGAAGTGTAAATATATTTGTTTCGAGAAGACATGATAAACACGGCAAAGGAAAGATGATCCTTAGTAGTAAAATGTGCTAGTCGCAAAAGCGGGGGAAAAAAAAGGGAAAAATTGAAAATCTTTTTAAAAACTCTGATAAAATCAATTACAAGTATTTTGTTAACAAATAGAAACTGGCAACAGATAAAAATTAAATCATTAATTTTTTTTTGTCGGCCAGCAAAGACATCGGTTTTCAATCGCGTAAATAAAGGTTTAGCCGCATTTGCTAATAAAAATATTTTTGAAAAAAAAAAAAAAAAAGAACCGACTTCGGAACTTCACTCGGCAAGTGCTCTAAAAAGTAAAAAATAATTTAATTCTTGGAACACCATTGATACTACATTTAAACATAAGTTTTGAAGTCGGCGCAAAAACACTAAATAGAATCATACGAAACTATAATTCAACTATAAATATAAATTTCAATGAATCCAGGTTTTATAATCGCATTCGCATACACTACATTGACAACCACATATTTAGGTAATGATACAAATATTCAGCTCTTAATTTTCAATGGTTTCTCTGAAAAATGTTGGCAAAATGTAGTTAAACATCATTTTATCTATTGTTTTTGCGCCGACTTCAAAACTTATGTTTAAATGTAGTATCGTTGGTGTTCCAAGAATAAAATTATTTTTTACTTTTTAGAGCACTTGGCGAGTGAAGTTCCGAAGGCGGTTCAATTTTTTTTTTTTTTTCAAAAATATTTTTATTTTATTCTTTTTAGTGTAAATGTACATATGAAATAAGGTAATGTTTCCATTACAAAACTTCACCTAATTTGCTTCAATAAATGCTACATAAAATAAGCTATGTAAGAAAAAAAAAAGAAGGAAAGTATCAACGTCTCTAAAATTTTAAAACGATTGACACTAAAAAATAATCCTTGTTATTCTCTGGTATTTATTTGGTTACTAGTTTAATCAAAGGCTAAATATTAACGGCTTTGCAACTAATTTATATTTCAAAACAACACTAGATTCTCGCGGTTCATAAAATTTTACGACGTATTACGTACGTGGGCCGCTAATGAGCTTCATGTTTGCTTCAGTTAAGCCTTCATTCAAAATTTTCATGATCATTATGATAACTGTTTCATATCAATCACGTTCTGTAACAATGGATTTCATATTTAATCATTTAGGACAAATCGCTTTAAATTTGAGCAAAAATTTGGAGATTTTCCTCGCTTTCTTCAGAATTTCTTTATCAAACCTTATGTAAATTAAGACTAATAAAACCTGAAATATTACGAATCAATTAGTACCTGGTACGACTTTCAGTTCGTTGGAGTTAAGGAGAAAAAGTTCTCGCGGTTCATTAAATTTTGAAACATACTACGTACGTGGCCCGCTAATAAGTATCATATTTAATTTAGTTAAGCCTTCATTCGAAATTTTCACTATCACTGTTATTACAGTTCCATATCAACTACGTTTTGCAACAATGGGTTCCATATTTAATCATTTAGGACAAATCGCTTTAAATTTGACTACTTATTAATTGATAGCTGCTTTAATTAAAATCGTATAATTATTTTAATTAAAAATAATGAAGCCTGAAAAATTAGCAATCTATCAATACCTGGTTCGACTTTTAGTTCATTGGCGTTCAGGAGAAAGAAGCAGGACATAGAGAGATACTCAGTTTTTAATATAAGTAGATATTTCAAAACAATGCTATCAGCATTAAATGAAGATAAAAAGACCATATAAATGAATTAATCCAGAGCAGCCTTACATTCAAAACTGTCGATTCATTATTACGATTACTGTGATCACGATTTCTATTTCGATCGATTTCTGCAGGTACCCGTTGTCAAACCCGGACCACGAGAGGATGGGACTGATCGGAAGCAAAGAGCTTTCAAACAAAAAAAGAATTTTTGAAATCGGTCCAGGCGTCTTAGAGTAATCTTTGGACATACAAAAAAAAAAAAATCTCCGACAAATTGTATAACCTCCTCCTTTGTTAAAGTTGGTTGAAAAACGTTGTAATTCGAGCTCTATATAACATGGAAGTTCCAAACAAATTCGATCAGACGCAGGAAAGTTTTCTCTTTCTTTTGATACACTGTTAAAAATTTTCCTGAAATTTTACGGTAAAAGTTACTGGCATCCATGTTGCCAGTAACTTTTACCGTAAAATATCTTTTTACTGTAAAATTTTACGGAAGAGAAAACGAGAATTAAAAAGCGTGAGATACGAACGACAAGGATCGAACCCGGATCCAATTTTTTCACACTGCTTTACTATCCACAGTACCAGATAAGACACAGCAGGAGCTCGGAAATAGGGTGTCATCGGCATCTCACAGTAAGTCACGTGGTGATCAATTGGCGCTGCAATCGCAATTTTTTTATCGGTACAATTCACTGTAAAAATTTTCTGTACGGTAATCACTACGTTTTACAGTAACAATTACCGTAAAAACTTCCTGAGTTTTTACCGGTGTAGTTTTGTTTTTAATTTTCAAGTATGCGTTCACTTCTAAAATCGTAAAAGACACTTTAAATATTTTAATTCATATCTTCATTAATTAATGTCATCCGAACGCCACTTAGCGAAGAACACTCTCGACCAACTCTCCTTTCAAAAAATATAAAAATCAGAATCGGTTCATCTATTTACAGAAAAGCAGACAAATACACAGATGCATAGACGTGTACGTCAAACTTATAATCCCCTTCGATGTTGCGTCAGAGGTTGAAAAAGGAAAATTTTCTCATAGTATTTATCAAATCTCGCAGTAAATGTCGCACTTATTTCATAATCTCATAGCTAAATGCGCAAAAACTTTCACCAAGAAACAAACTGCTCTTACGTGATTCGTCGTAAATTGAATGAGCAAAGAAAAACTATCCAAAGCCTTGACGTCATCATGCTGGTCGCCTTGAAATGTCTTGGAAGGAGAAAGGGAATTCCATTCCCCAATCAATACCCACAGTGTGTTCGCCGAATTCCTTCCCCAAAAGTTGAGGAAATCGCCATCCATCATGTGGGGAAGGCAGCGATTCGGTTGAGCATTCTCTCACGCACACGGAATCAGAAATAGAAATTCTGCGGCCTTTTGCTTTGTTTTCCAGGGATTAAGACGTCCGGATTCAACGCTAATGTTGAGAAAAAGTAACGGATTAACATGGAACTGAAATTACCTATGGGCTGTCTCAGTTGAATGTGGAAAATATTTGGTACACTGTAAAAAATGAATGTTGTTTTTACAGTATAATACAGCTAATTTCATAGCAATATGCTGTGAAAATTGCTAATTTTACAGTAATAAACTGCAAAATTGCTAATTTTACAGTTTATTACCGTGCTTTTTACAGTTTTAAAGTGGAACCTCTTTTGCCAGTATTATACTATTGTTTTACAGTATAATGCAGCTAAATTTTGCTGCAATAAACTGTAAAATTTTTATTTTTAAATTAAGGAACTGTAAAATTGCTAGTTTTACAGTTAATTGCTGTGCATTTTAGTTTTTAATTTGAACCTCGGCTGCCAGTATTACACTGTAAGACCAACAGTTCGTTCTTTGCGGTGTACACTTTTTGTTTGGAATGCACAAAATGCACGGATTTGCTTTGAACTGAGATTACTTCTGTTTATTCGCACTTGAAAGTACCAAATATTATGGTACATAATTGTACAAAATGCACAAATTATACAGATTAATATGAAACGAAAATTACTTATGCTCTGTCAGTAATTTTAGTCACATTTAATGCCTTATGTACGATTCAGTAATTTCAATTCTCTATACTTACGCCTCATACACTGCAAAAAATAAACTGTTGTTTTTGCAGTATAATACTGGCAGCCGAGGTTCCAATTTAAAACTGTAAAATGCACAGTAATAAACTGTAAAACTAGCCATTTTACAGTTTCTTACTATAAAGTTAGCAATTTTACAGCTTAGTGTCGTAAAATTTAGCTGTATCATACTGTAAAAACAAAAGTATAATACTGGCAGCAGAGGTTCCAGTTTAAAACTGTAAAATGCACGGTAATAAACTGTAAAATTAGCAATTTTACAGTTTATTAGTGTAAAACTTGCCGTTTTATATCTTAGTACTGTAAAGTTAGCAATTTCACACTTTATTACTGTAAAATTAGCAATTTTTGCAGTTTATTACTATAAAATTAGCTGTATTATACTGAAAACACAACATTCATTTTTTACAGTGTATACATTCAGTAATTTTAGCTTTCTGCATATATGCCTCATATACGATTCAGTAATTTCTGTTCCTTGTGCTTATGTTCTTTGTACAATTCCATAAGCAATCAATAACGTACTTATGTCTTATGTACAGTCAGTCATTTTAGTTCAATTTACTTATGCCTTAAGTATAATCCGTAAGCATTTTCTCATGCATATTGCTAATTCAACGCTAATGTTGAAAGAAAAAGTGTAACGGATGAACATGGAACTGAAATTACCTATGCCTTGTCTGAGTTGGATGTAGAAAATATTAGGTACATTTTTGTACGAAATGCACAAATTGCATGGATTATCATGAAACTAAAGTTATTTATATAATGTCTATCTTTGAATATGTACAGTAAATACTCATTTGTCTGAACCCTAATTAATTGCACTTCGTTTAATCCAGACAGCAATTTAGACGTACATACTTTGTAATTAGAAACAAGTTAGCACAATAATATATTTTTGTAGGCTTGTGAAATATTCTAAAAAGTTTAATCATATTGCAATTAAAAGTATATTTAGAAGCCTAAATGATAGCAGAATGCCCTGAAATTTGTTTCGGTGAATTTCTTTTTAACCTTCAATTTTTTCGCGCTCTAACTACGGTGTACTAAATAATTACTTCTAAAGTGTCAATTTTTTTATGAAGCTGTCCTCACAAGCACAAAAAAATATTTAACAGTTAAACGTTGTTAATTCGAGCACGTTTAGAACGAATTACTGCTAAGACGAACTACATCCTTCCAATGTATTTACACATAATATTATTTATTGTTTTCTCACACAAGATAAACAACAGTTAAGATAAATCACATTTTAAGCCCATTTTTAACGAGGTTTTAATGCAAGAATAATTTAAAAATTGTTTGAGTGTGATCTATTATTTTGGGCTTTAGAATACCAGATCATGGAATATAAACCTGATTTTTACTCATTAATAAGAAAATGTCAAGCAATGAATTTAAAGTTAATAAAAATCTTCCCAATTAAAATCTAAATCAAATTAATTATCAAGAATTAGTCTTAAGCAAAACTCGAGAATAAACCTTCTAACGTATCTGTAAAACAGTTTTCACGGTCACAAGAGTCTTACGGCAAAAAAAACTCCAGAAAGGAAGATCGTCGCACGGAGCGACACGGAACAAATGCATGCGTTACTGAAAGGCATGCGTTATTTAGTTTTTATTTTATTTTAGGGAAGTGGTATGGGTTGAGATAGAAGGTGGTGCACTAACCCAATGAATGAAAAGGTTTCAACAATGAGCAAACACAGTATTTCCTTGTTAATAAAAGTGCGAAATGTGTTCGAAACAGATTTTAGTTTTATCTTCGGGTAAAGGTTTTGAACAATTCTACTGCAGTTGCCATTTAATACTTTTAATTTATATCTCCTCTTTGGTTTTCATTACTTTCTTGCGGAAAAGCCGTGAACTGATATAATAGGCATGGTAATCTTCATACCATAATAAAGGATACTTTTATTGTTAATAACTTCCTCTATCTGTCATAATTATTAGTTTCATTATTTAGTACCAAACCGAAGAAAGTTCCGACGCCTCTGCCCTCAGATTACCTTTCTTCTTTTCATATTTTTCAACAAAAATTTCCTTAGCCCTTTTTTTTTTTTCCTTTTCCGTAGGTTTTTGTAATTGAGTACAAGGAAGTTACTGTGTTGCAGGTTGAATCACTTGGAAGTAAAATGGCTGTAACTACCAAAAATTAAAATATTTAGAGATATCAAGTGCAAGTGGTATACGAAATTTCATATGTTTTGGGAAAAAAGATGCTAGGTGCTATTTAGAATTATTTTTTCTTAAATGAACGTCTGTTTAAGGTTTGAACTTAGCACACATATTACCAATTTTTAATACGTTTTTATTAGTTTCACATGTGGGTTTGTTTGTATGTATGTATGTAACTTTGAATAAAAGATAAAATTCACGTTCTTTACAAATATAAACGTAATATATTTAATGCAATTATTTATACTAAAGGCTAAACTATAAAACATGTTGATATATTTTAAGTGCATGTAAACTTAGCGGTTATTCAATAGTTCTGAAAATCAGAGGGAAATCAGAGTATCATGAAATATAGTTTAATCTTTGTTTGATTAACTCTAAAGGTGAATTTTTTAGTTTTTTGAACTATATTTAAAATTATTTTTTAAATCACTTATATACCTTTACTTCTCCCTATCTCAATTCATATGAGAAAACAACTTCAAAACCTTATTTAAAAAAAAAAAAAAATGAACAAACCGTTCATTCATTGCGGTGCGTTCATTCCCTGATCAGATTACTCCATGTCTTCCAAACGTTACATGAATCGTGGTCAATCAGTTTAAATGGAGGCGGCGCCAAATGGACCTATCCCGAAGCAAAAACAAACACACCCGATTAGACCGGCCGCAATAAACAGTTTTACGAGGGCAGGCCGACCCAGCGGGGAGGATAAATACCTCGGAGCAGAGCATCAAAGGATTCACGATCTTCAGCCATATTGGTGGCAGCCTGATACCAGAGACTTCATTACGCTGGATGTCAAGCGTTTACTAGCAGAGGTCGGCTTTTAGCAGGACGTACTGTAGCAATATTTGAGATGACGTTTTATCTTCCTCAATCTTTTCGATATAAGTTATTTATATGTAATAAGTTAGCTGTCAAGGCACATATACGTAACACGTTTTACTAACACGATCAAACTAGAGGGCGTTCCTGTGAAAACTATAAAACCTTTTTCCATGTACGCATTTAAATTTTGTTAAATCGCACACATAGCGATTAAATAAAAAATAAACAATAATTGTACAAACACATAAGTAATTATTAAATCTCTGACACGTGTTTTGGGGTTATCTGCAAGCCATTGAAAATGCGTATAAATAAGCTTTAAAACCTGCAGTATTCCAGAAAAAAATCTTTTTTTTTTTTGTTAGTTCAAAATGTTTCTAAAAAAAAATTTGAACAAAAAAAGTAGGTTAACAATATGTTGCTTGTTTCTGTAAATTGCTCTGATTGTTTCTGGGAATTGTCTACTTTGATTACGGATAATAACACCTGCGCTTTATAATGTTAACTAGTAAGATAAGTGGCAGACAGATAATGCATACCGACAGACAAACACACATCTGGTATCTCAAAACACTGTTTTCATTATTTTTACTTTTCAACTCTATTTTGATTATTTAACTTCTTTTTTATATTTGCTCTTGTTTTTGCTCATATTTTCCGGAAATCCGTCGATTATTATAGCTATTTTTTTCTGTCTCAGTGGCCTTTATTAATTACTAGCAGTACTCACACGGCGATGCCCGTGCAATAAATGTAAAGGAAGTCAACTGAATACAATTAAATTTACTCCAATCCTGTGACGAAAAATTATTACATTCATTAATTCAAATGTGTTCCACGACCTTTTAAATTCTTCTTAAAGTAGTGTTAAAGTTCAAAACAACTCGTCAAATAAATCAAAAAGGCATTAAGTTAAGTAAGTAACAGGAGATTTTAATACTCAAATTTAATCAATTTTCAGGGCTTAACTTAATACGCAAATTTAAATAACTGTGTAACTTCAGGGAGGAAGAAACAGTTTGTCTGGAAAATGGACCTAGTGTTTCAGTTTTGTGTATAGTTAAGCCTTGAAAATTGACTAAATTTGAAAAAAAAAATATATCCTGTTCTAATTAGCAGAGAGAAACGTGCTAAAACTTTTCTTTTTCAGTAAAAAGAACTCTTTCCAAAGATGGATAATGTTTGGTTGTGGTTTCCTCCCTCATTTAGGCTGGATACATCAAAAATGAAACGAATTAATTAATTTAAAAATAACTAATTCGAAATTTAAAATTCGGCGTTCGAGGTGCAGTTTACTGGGATACGTTCGAACTTTGTGCCAAGTTTCAGGTCTGTAGGTACTGTGCGGGATTCTTA